>JASDQU010107870.1:139500-149808 GCA_032191745.1 Picea mariana
ATCCAAGTGCACTATAGGATATTTTGTTCTAGACATATATTGTTTTTTTGGCTGCTTTATCCCATAAGTGCATTGGAAGATCTTGATCATGGATCATGGCTTTCACTGCTTCCATGATTGCTCGATTCTTTATTTCTTCTACACCATTTTGTTGTGGGTCGTAAGGAGTGGTGAGATCCTTCTTAATTCCATCATCTCTACAAAAGTATTTGAAATCTTTTGAAGTATACTCTCCTCCATTATTTGACCTGAGTATCTTAAGCTTCTTCTCAGAGAGGTTTTCTACTAAAGCTTTGAACACTTTAAATTTTTCAAACACTTTGTCTTTTAACTTTAAGAAAGAAACACAAGTATTACGAGAGTAATCATCAATAAATGTGGCATAGTATACATACCCTCTTAATGAAGTTGATGGAATTGGACCGCATACATATGAATGAACAATATCCAATATTCCATCCGTTTTGTTGTCACTTTTCGGAAAAGGATTCTTCGTAATCTTTCCTTGTGCACATCCTTTATGTACACCTTCATGATCAACCTTTAATTATGGTAAACCTATGACTACCTTGCTCACATATGGTAGGGATTTTTATTTAATCTGAGCAAGCCTTCTATGCCAAAGTCACATGGACTTACAGTGTTGTGTGTTAAGGCTGCATCTAAGTGACCTTTTAATTTGTACAAGACACCTTCTTCTATTCCAATAACAACTGCATCTTCTATAGTTTTTTCCTTTAGACCACATAAGAACTTTACCATCTAAAAATGCAACCTAGAAACCTTTCTTGTCTAAATTAGAAATAGAAAGTATATTTTTCTTCAAACCTGGTACATAAAGTATATCCTTCATCCTTATTTGAGTTCCCAAATCAAGCTTGTAGGTGGCTTCTCCTATTCCTTTGATTGGGTATTGATAGTCATCTCCAAGTGAGACTTTCTAGGGGGATTTCTTCTCTTCAAGGCTAGAGAGAGTATTATTTTTACCTGTCATGTGCTTGGAAGCACCACTATCTATGATCCAAGTATCATTTCCAGGTGTCAGAGTCCCGGAGAGAGCTGAAAACAAAACGTATTCTTCTATATTTTCTCTAGTTGTCTTCTTGGGTGGCTCATCATCTTCGGATGCATGGGAATTATGTATTTTGTTATTTTTCTTCTTGTATTATTTTATCTTGGGAGGACAATTTTTAGCAATGTGTCCCATCCTTTCACAATGATAGCACTTGTAGGAGGAGAAATCCCTTTGCCTCCTTTGTCCTTTCTGGTACTTCTGAAATTTCTTAGGAGAGTGAGGCTCCTTATGAGAGTGAGTCTCCTTATGAGAGTGAGTCTCCTTATGAAAGTGAGTCTCCCTCTTTCTCCTTACTTTCTTGGCATGAGTAGTTAGATATTCATCTTCATCTTCTCTTAGAATGGATTCTCTGTTTGCAACTCTTGCTTCTTCCTTAACACACTCTTCCCATAAATTGTCAAATTGGAGTTTTTCTTTTCTACCACACATTGTTTGGATAAAATCATCCCAAGATCTCGTGAGACCATTGAGAGCAGTCATCATGATTTCATATTCATCTACCATATCTCCAATTGCTTCTAGTTGTTCCTTGAACTGAGAAACCCTAGAAAAATAATCTTGAATTGTTTCTCCCTTTTGCATTTTAGCATTCTTGAGTTGGGTTCTTAAATTCATCTTCCTATTAATATTTCTTCCTTCATACATCCCGGATAGGGAATCAAACATTTCCTTCAAGGTATCCTTGGAAGACACTTGAGGGATCAAGTGGTCTTTGATGGAATCTGCAATTATTCTTTTTTCCCTAATCATGTTCTTCTTGTACTTCTCTTTGGCCTCATTTACTTCTAGCTCAGGAACATTATTCTTTATAAATTGCACAAGATCATTCTCTTCAATATTGAGACCAATTCTATATTTTTAGGCATGGAAATTTTCCACACCTTCTAACTTTTAATCAAGCATAGTGCTTGAAGGCATTTTGATCTCGAGGCTAGAAAAATGACCAAAATTGAAGGTGCTCAAAAAATGAAACATGCCTTACCAAAAGATGTGTTGGGATGAGGCAAGTTGACTGGTGTTGACCGTTTCTGAGAATTCCAAGATTTGACGTCTAAAACTTGACCTACACAAATCTGGACTGGTAATTTTAGGTTTTCTGGTTTTTTGGTACCATTCAAACCCTAATTTTGACTTTTCAGAAGACTTAACCACTAGAAGACTTCGTCCAGGCTATCAAAGGATGCACTAGGGTTAGTTGCAACTCCCAATGTTGTCTTTGGTCAAAAATTATTTCTCTGTAAAAAGCCCTAATTTTCTTATCCCAACAACCAAGAGATGTAAATACCCAGTAATAATGCTCTTATTCAGTCTAGCTCTGATACCATGTTAAGTTTTAATGTTGTTATTAAGTTATGTACAAAGTACTTGAGCATTTAATACATCAATAACATATGAGTATCATTGAAAGAAACACAATCACAAGGTACACAACATTTTATCCTGGGAAAACCTCATGGGGAAGAAAACCCAACAAAACTTCATCAATATAGATAGACCAAAAATAAAGCAAAATATTCGATTCTACTCCTTCACTAGGAAGAGTAGCGCACCACTTAACCAAGAGATACCAAGAGATAGACCAAAAACCTCCTTGAAATCACCCCTAGTTGCATTAGGTTCTCCTCAAGACTTGCACATTGCAAAGCTAGTTGGTGTGTGTCCAAATGAGGCATTGGCTTCTCTTATAAATAGTGGTATGGTTAGGTTATAATTAGGTATGGGATGACCTGTCACTTTACCCTCTTAATTTACATGTAACTTTCAAGGAAAAAAAGGGATGACTTTTACAAAGGCACAATAGGGCCTAATTAATAAATATAATATAATAATATAATTCATCATTCCCTCCTAGATAGAATATTCTTCAAAATTACAATATTTCAATAGAAAATAGGAGCATCAAGACTAGAAATATATATGAGATACTATCGCAAAATATAGAAGAACCCAATAGCATCCCCCAAGGGGATATCCATCATCAACAAGTCTCTGGGAATGAAGAGGGTACATGCAATGATCCAGAGGAAAATGTCAAACATAGAAAAACAATGAACCAAAACTCTCCGGAGAAAATAGATCAGGAAGAGGAAATGCAAGAGGGAAAGCTTGAACATGTATAGTTAGATGATGGAGAGGAGATGGATCTCGGGGAACTGGATCTTCAGTCTATTATAGCGGCTCGAGAGAAACAATATCCACACTTTGTCCCCAACCACTAGGTCCAACTTCCAAAAGATGTCCTAGTTTGTTGCAGGGATCATCAAGGCTCAACTTATTCAAGTAAGCAATTATCCACCTCATCCCTAGGGGTCAAATACCATTCCTCCTTTAACAATCCTAATATTTCAAAAGAGTAAAGGAAAAGGTAGTGCATAAGTAATAACAACTCCTCCAAGAGAACAGGGAACTGTTAGTTGATTCTGGAAGAATAACATCGAAGATGGGCAATTTTCCTTCCACACCACCCAAATTACCATGGATATTATCTCCTAAAACATCTATGGCCTGAATGGGAAAAGTAAGCATAGATTGCTCAAGAATAAAATCCTTAAAGAACAACCCGTAATTATGATGATTCAAGAAACTAAATGTCTCTGTAACCTGATCTCAAATATAACCCAAAAAGTTTGGAAGGGATCCCAAGCAATTGCAATAGATGCTCAAGGAACTGCAGGGGGGCTATAACTTCTTTAGATTCCAATTGAAATTTCCATGTATGAACTCTTCTCAATCCATTGCTCAATCTCAACAATATTTCAACTCATAATCTCAGTAGAATCGTGCTTCAATACAAATGTTTATGGACCAAAAATAGTCCCAAATAAACTCAATTTTCTAAGCTCCATTCAAGCACTCAACATTATCATTAGGGAAAACCACTAGTTAATTGGAAGAGATTTTAACATTATCACCTCACTAGATGAAAAAAGAGGCAAAGTCAAAAGATTATATCACGACTCACAATACTTCAGAGAAGTAATACAACAATTAAACATGATCGACTTAGATACAATAAATGGATTACACACCTAGAACAATCGGTGAGGATGATATAATCAAGTAGGATCAAGGCTCGATTACTTTCTAGTATAATAATCCTTCATGTCGTTTTGGCTGCACATGTCAACTTCTATCCTCTCGAGTGCGGGATTCGAACACTGGCCCGTCGGCTTAGAAATTGATCTTTAGGGCATCCCTCAAAATTGCCCCTTCAGATTCAAAATATTCTAGCTGGACCACCCTTATTTCCAAGACAACATTAGTATTTGGTGGGAATAAACAAACATTGAAGCTATCTCTCCCATGTAAATATTTCAACAAAACTCAAATACGTCAAGCTTCGTCTTAAAAATGGAACAAAGATGAATTATGAAACATTTTCAAAGTCCAGAAAAAACTTGAATGTCGGATGGAACAAATTCAAAAAACAATGATCCTAGAAGGATGCTTAGAGCACCTGATAAAAGAATAAGCCTTGCTTCAATTTCAATTGGAGGTTCGTCACAAGCAAGAGAAAATTCTTTGGAGACATAAATCAACAATCTGGTGGCTCAAATAAGGTCAAAAAAACTCCAAATTTGTTCACAGATCCATGATACAACGTCGCCATCAAAATAATATTGATTCTATAAAAGACAACCATGGAAAGCTTCTGAAGAACCATGCAAATATTGAAAAGGAGATAGTGCATTTCTTCAAATATCTCCTTTCAGAACCTCAACTAGACAGAAGACTAGCAATCCAAAAAATTACTTGTCACATCCCCAAACTTGTCTCACAAGAGAAGAATGAGTCCTTGATAAGGCCAATTTCTATGGAGGAAGTCGAGAAAGAAGTAACTGAAATGTCCAAGGGTAAATTTCCTGGTTAAGACAACTTTACGACTAACTTCTTCGAATCTTGTTGGTCGACTATCAAGCATGATGTATGGGCTCCGGTGGAGGAATATCGCAAATTTACAAATGTTTTACCATCCCTTGACACTACCCTTTTGGCCTTCATTCCAAAATAAGAAAAAGAGGAGGATCCAAGTAAATTCAAACCCTTCTCCCTCTGTAATGTAGTTTACAAAATCATAACCAAAGTCATAGAAAATCACCTCAAATTGATTCTTCCCTACTTGATCTCTCTAGAGAAAACCAATTATGTACAGGGGTGCCAAATTCTTGATGGCATAATACTAGTTCATGAAATGATCCATTCTCTGAAAAATACTAAGTCATCTGGAATGCTCATGAAACTTGATATGTCTAAAGCCTTTGACAAGATTAGTTGGAAATATATTCAGTGCATCATTAGAGCTTTTGGATTCTTTCCAACTTGGGTCAAATGGGTTATGTCCCTTACCTCCTCTGCTTTCTTCTCCATATTTTTCAATGGCTCCCCTTCTCATGGAATCCATCGGGGAGACCCCCTTTATCATTCCCTTTTTATTTTAATGGATAAGGTTTTAGGTGGGGCACTAAAGGAAGTAGTGGCAAGCAAAAAAATCAAAGGACTCGGATTTTTCAGGGATGATCTTCTGATTGCCCACCAACAATTTTTCAATGACACAACATGCTTATGGGTGTTCCTAAGATTCAGGAAGCTAAATCCATTATTAAATTCCTCTCCAACTTCATGGATTCCTCAGGTACTTCCATCAATCAAGTTGAATCTCAATTATTTTTCTTTAATAGTCCTCCTACAATTCAAGTTCATATTTCTAGGATTCTTGGTTTCCAATGAAAATCCCTTCCATCCAAACACTTGGGTGCACCCCTTGTATAAAATGAACTCCACAATTCCTCTTGGCAGGATCTTATTTCCAAGATGGATAAAAAACTTTATAGTTAGTCTTTCCAATAACTTAACATTCCAGGTCACCTTGTTTTCCTCAAATCAATCTTGCAATCAATGCCTCTTTATCTTTTCTCTACTCTTGTGGCTCCGAAATTTATTTTGAAATTTGTTTGCAATATTCAGAGAACCTTCCTCTTGGGTAGAGCCAGAAAATAAATAAAATGAGCAATGGTTGTGTGGGATAAAATCTATCAACCTAAGCACATAGAAGGCCCAAATCTCAGAGATCCAGAAGTTCTCAGTTCATTTCTGGAAGCCAAGACTTGGTGGAAGTGGCTCAACTGTAAAGGTGATTTATGGAGTAGAATTTGGCACAAAAAATACTACCCAAATACTAAGGCCCATGATCTCATACACCCGGAAGGAAATATTTCAAGATCTTTGATTTGGAACTCTGCCTAGAACAACAAGAAACTAATTCAACAACAATTTTTTTGGGAGGTTCGGAATGGAAACCATTCCATGTTCTGGGATGATGCTTGGTAGCAATACTGTAATATCCCCAAGGATGAGCCCAGTTATATTATGTATTGTAAACATGTTTTGTAGGCTGGTGAGCCGAGTTATAATAAGCTAGGAGGCTTATTTGGTGATTAGGCCAGAGAGCCTAGGTGTTAAAGCCAAGGAGCCCGATTTTGTATATGTAACTATGCAGATCATTAATAAAATATAAACATCATTGTGTGCAGACCGACCACGAAGAAAGAGTGATGGGGGACTAAGATTCCACAAGGTTGGGTAAGGGAGGAGGCTAAGTGTTTGCGCCTAGGGGTTAAGCTAGGGGGCTTACCTCTAAGGGGATAATATTTTATTATTATTCCTAAAGACCAAGGTGGACAATTGATGAGTGTTGTCCTAAGTTCCTAGGAAATGGGAACGAATGCAAATGTAGTGCATGCAGCTCCAGGAAGACACGTGTCGACCTGGGCGCATCTAGTTAGAGATGATGAGTTGATTTGTGTTGGGAGTTCGCTTCCCATTCTATCATCCTCCATTATTATGTCTATTTTCTAAACCATGTGAGTCGGCATCTGATATCAGCATACCTTCATGCAGCACTGAAACCAAAAAATCATGATGTTTTCCTGAGAAGCCGACACAACCTCCATCTGAATTGTTTTGCATCTGCGTCTTCCCTCTGAATACCCATGCACATTTGAGAAAACCATTCGAGAAGATATTTGGATTCTATACTTACATCCGCAGTCTGAAACCCAAAAACCTCAGATGTTTGTACTTTGCATACCTATACACCGTTGAGAGAACTGGTCAGGAGGGGAAAGTCGACCTGTGAGTCCGTGAGCCCAGTCTATCCACCATTGCAGAGATGAGTCAGTACCTAAGCCTTTTTTGGGTGGTTGTCTTCTGTGAAACCTGAGCATACCGTAATTGTCTATGCAGTGTGTGTTATAATTGTGGATTGTCGTGGCCATGTAGTCCCTTGGATGAGTGTGGCTTGTTGTCGTCGTCTGTTCCTTGTTGAGTCTTGTTGTTGTCCTCGTGTGGGAAAGAAGTTGAAGAAGCAAGTTGTCAAGCCTGTGTGAAACACTCTCTCCAGGTGAGGGAGGTGGTTTTAGTTGAAGAGGCAGGTTGTCAAGCCTATGAGAAGCTCTCTCCAGGTGAGAGAGTCTGCTGGGAAGTGGTTTTCTCCTAGAAAGAGTCCAGCATTAGCTACGGAGCTCTGAGAATTCTTGATTCGACCTGTTTTCGAGACCCAGAGAGGGAGGTGAAGCAACTGATGGATTGTTCTTGTGAAGATGTATACTCCCGAGTGGAACAAACATGTGGGGAATGAGAGTCTGTGAGTAGTGGGCATAAGAAGGCTCTTGGAGAGAATCCTTCCTGTTGCATTGTGCAGTTTCCTATAACCTCAGCCTAGTCTAGGATTCCCTTGCCCTGGGTGGAGCTTAGTCTCATCTTGGGGGTGACCCATTGCTGAGTGTGATGAGCAACATGGTATATGGCTGGGAGGTTTGTAGAAGGTCTGCACGTAGTTGGTGGAATTACTCCATTTTAAAGATAAGTATTAATTTTGTACTTAATTTATATGTGATACATGTCTGTGTCTTTGAAATGTTATCATGTGTTCCATTGCATGTGGATTTACTGTTAATATTGTTTGAATCTGAATGGTAACAATAACTCTATGTTATGTGTTTTACTTCGATTAAAATGCATGTTATATATGTGTGTGAATATTCCACAGTGGTAGCATTACCCGGGCATTGTTGTTGGTCGAGGATGTTACAGATTGGTATCAGAGCTTTAAAGGCTAAGTTAAGGTTGTGTTGGTAGCATTACCCGGTATGTGTTGGTAGCATTACTCGGTTTGTGTTGGTTGGGGATGTTACAAATTGGTATCAGAGCCAAGGCTTTCAACATTGAGCCTAGATTGGCCATGTTAGTGGAAAGTGAAGCAAAAGTTTTGAAAGAATTGTTGTTGAAGTAGAAAAAATTCGAGTTCAGAGCCAAGGTTTTAACGTCGAACTTGGATGGGCTGGATAAGTGGTCTTTGGACCCAAAGTTTCAGGTGGAAATTGTGTCTAGAGGAACCAATTTTGGACCTCAAAAACGTTCCTGAGTGCCAATATGTTACCTTGGACGTGTTAAGAAGCTCAGGATGAGTAGAGGTATCGTAAAACCACAACAGAAGTGATGTTGGACTGCAAAGTAATGTGTGAACTGGTGAAGTAACGAATAGGTTTCAATTTTTTCTCTCATGTGAGTTGCAAGTGCAAGGAGTGCACATTGTCCGCAAGGAGTGCATTAACAGAGATGAGTTAACCTTAGAGAAGCTCATGAGAGATATTGTTTAACCTTCATCAGCAAAAGTGCAAGGAGTCCATAGGAAGAACTCTGTGTTGAGTTCAGAGAGAGATAGAGTCACTGAGAACTCTATAGGTCTCTTTCAGGCGGGCATCAAGGGAGTGTAAGTGTGCACAGAAAGAAATCTTTGTCAATTTCAGAGAGAAGAGTATCAGAGGAAGATACTCACAGAGTTGTTGAATAATCTGTAGAAAACGCTCAGCAAGGTGTGCTTTGAGAAAAAGGTTGTCAGGAGGGCACAAAGTTTTCATTTGAAAGGAAACAGAAGGGTCGAGACCCTTAGGACACTGAGTAAATCGAAAAGCTCATAAGAGATAACGCAAGGAGTGCGTAGGAGTCATACTTCTTCCAAGTCCCAAATCTCAGGAGGGATAGCATTAGGAGAGACGCAGTCGAGACCCAAGATAGTTGGTTTTGCAAGAGAAAGTTCAAAGGCCGAAACCTTTGAATATCCACAAACTCTTCCAAGTCGGAAGGAGTCAAAATCTCAAGAGGAGGAATGACCCCAACCATCGATCTGGGAGAGGGAGATCTGAACTGTTGGAGGTAGATCTCGGTCATCTATTTAGAAGCAGCGTCAATATCGTGAGATTGACGGTCACCTCGCATTGCGGGGATAAAAGGTGCTCGAGCTTTACGAAGTCAAGGGCGGGTCGCAATCCAAACCACAGTTTTGGAGAAAGGATGTGTGGAGGCTCAAGGTGAAGGTGAATTGCGAGACAAAAAATATTTTGGTCTCAAACCACCTTTGAGCATGCCCGCAATCGTGTGTTTACATGAGGTCACCGCCCAAGGTCACCTCTAAGGAGGAGAGACAACAGTCGTCAGATCTGTTGTGGGGAGGAGCCTAGACCATTAGATCCGTGTCCAAGAAAGCAAAGGAGAGCATTGAGGAAGAACAGATCCCATCTATTGGATCTGAGCGCGAAGGACCAACAACTGTTGGATTCAAAGGTAATTGCATGAGACTTAACCCTTGTGTGCACAGGAGAACTGATTCGCCAAAGTTATAAAGTAATTAGGGACCATCCATTGTCAAGGCTGACAGGTGGCAAAAGATCCATAACTCCGGAGTGAACCACTTTGGAAGTTTGTGGTTGGGGAAGATACAAAATCGTCGAATACCCAAAGGCCAAAGAAGATCCAGGTCATCGGTTATCGAGAGATGTGTGTCAGAAGATCTGAGACTTCGGAGAAAGTCACTTCGGGAATTGCAAGTGTGGAGCATGACAAATTCCCGAAGTCCCAAAGGCCAAAGTAAATCACAATCATTCATTGTGGAGGACACGTGGAGAGATAACAAGAAGTTTGGGGGAAGAAACCTCCGAAAGGAAGCTGGCAGGAATGAAGAAGATCTGGATAGTTGGATCCAGAAGAACGTGTGGAATAAATCAATGTATTTCGGGTGAAAGCACTACGGGAGAATGCAAAGGACAAAAGTTTGAAATCGTCGAATAGCCGAAGAAGCTAGGAGTCGTTGATCTGGGTTGGACAGGTGTTACTAGATTGTGAACTTCGAAGAATCATACTCTGGGGTTTTTGTAAAGTTGTGTTTCAGGATGTCC
>JASDQU010107870.1:208898-220639 GCA_032191745.1 Picea mariana
AACTGTGGGCAGAAGCACGGGAGGAACTGTGCAAAATCCCTCGGACAACAAATACTCTGATGATTTAACTATGGGCAGAAGCACGGGAGGAACTGTTGGTATCTGCTTCAAAGAATCCAATTCTGCTATTCTGAAAGATTGATTAAGAATTATTTCTGAATTGTGGACGCTGACTGGTGAGCAGGACTCGTTGTTTTAACTTGGGAAGTCGTGTTTTTAAATGAAAATAATGCTGATTACTTGGGGAAGGCGTACTAGTGAAGGGCGTGAGCTTGGAAATGAAGGCAGGAATATCTGAAATCAGATCAATCAAGGAAGGTATATCTGAGAATAATACTGTACGAAAGGGAACTGTTTACTCGTTGGAATATGCGGAATCATTCTTTTATAATATTCCACGAATATATTCATGGGTTGGCTAAAACGTAATCTATTTTTTTTTTTAATATTTCAAGATTATTTTTAAGATTTTTTTATTTTTTGGTTTTTTAATGGAATTTAGCCGTATAAATCTTTTGCTAAACTTTTGTTTTCTGTTATTTAAAATTATTTTTGAATGCAGAAATAGATTCAACGGATTAAAAAACTTTTTAAACAATAAAATTATACAAAAATAATCACTCAAATCTACCAATTTAACAATTTCTCACCTAATTTCAAATAAATATTCCTAAAAATATCACCAACAAAAATATATTCCGAATTCCCTCATCCTAAACTTGCATTGCCCTGCACTATTCCTGTGGCCCTCGGCCGATGTCGGTAACCTCAGTTTTGATCTTTCGGTTAGGGACACAACGTCCGTTTGGTATAAAGTTCAATTTGCTTTTTTGATTTAATCTCGCACCTTTAAGTTGCTACAATCCACTTACTAGGATATGAGTTTACCTTTCGGCTTCATCTTTTAAGGTTGGGTATGTATAAATGTATATCTTCATCTTTCAAGAGGGTGGGATTGCACAAAAGTACACTTTGCTTTGTGCATATTATCCTTGGTACGGTGGGATGTGCTAATCCACACCCTTACCTCTGCAAAGAATGGGAGCAGTGAGAATGTACAACCTAATTGTCATTCACCTTGTCACTCACTTAGAAGGTGGCTAGTGGGAGGTTATGATGTGCATTTGTACATGTGCACCTTTTTTCTAAGCATTCAGCTTTTGTGGGGTTCAAAGTGTGCATTTGTGTACATTTTTGCATGCACCTTCACACTAAATCATCTTCTCACCCCCACCTCCCCACCTTTGTAGGAGTGAGGGTGTGCACTTGTGTAGATGTACAAATGTACATTTTCACTTTATTAGAGGGTGGGTCAATATGTTTTTGTGTAAGTGTAAATATTTTACCACTTGATAATGATATAATCCTTTATATAAAAACATAAAAGAAAGTTGTGTGAGAAGAGTTATGGTAAACAAAGCTCTTGAATTTCCTTTTTACCCTGAAAACATGTTAGAATAAGCTTATATAAAGATAAAGTTGTTATGTGAGAGCGGCATCTTTATAGTCCAATGCACTGAGCTGTTGATTTCAAAATCCAATTTATAGACGACCATTGCATGAGTATTCCTCTGAAGCATGATGCTTAAAAGAAGCATCTTTAAAGACACATTTCAAGATATTTCTTTGTTTCAATAAAACATTTTAGCATTGACGAGTTATGATTCAATAGTGAGGATGGTGGCATTGTAGGCCAACGATTATGGTTCATGTAATGAACATAAATATTCGTTACTAGGGCTAGTGCAAACTAGATTAATATTTAATTATTGTTGTAAGGTTGGCCACACGTAGACCAATTGTAAAGTGCCTTGTTACATGTTTTATATTTGTTATAATTCAATTATTCAAAGGCATGTTTGTAGTGATCATGGTTGGGTTGGATTCAAGTGTGTGTGTTATGTGATTTTTATGGAATAATACCATTAGTGCTAGGTGTAAGTCTTGGGTGACTTTGATGGACTAGTTACTCTTGTCATGGTATCTTAGCAAAAGCATTTACAAATAAAATGTGAGGCCAAGTGCAAGTCATGGGTGATTTTGACGAAACAGTACCAATGGAATCAAGTTGGAATTAGGTACAAGTCATGGGTGACTTTGATGGAATAGTACCCCCATGTCATGGTAATTTAACAAAAGCATTCATAAATGAAGGTTTGGGCCAAGTGCAAGTTAAGGGTAACTTTGACAGAATGGTACTATTGTGGCTAGGTTAGGACCATGGTGTAAGTTCTAGGTCACCTTGAGAGAATCTTTTCATTGGGATCGAGTTGATACCAAGTGTAAATCCTGAATAACTTTGATGAAATAATACCATTGAAACCATGTTCAAGTTTTGGGTGATTTTGATAGAATAACACCATTGTTATAATATTTTAGCAAACACATGAATAATGGTTGCAAGTAAATCAGTCCATACCTAACTACTTAACTAAAAAAATGAGCACAAAGTAGATCAAAATATCATAAATCATTTTAACAAACAAACTCGTATGATAGATACAAAAACTACAAAGCCACGGTTAAGGACTAAAAAACAAAGTATGACTTGCATTAATTAAAAGAATTCACCTTCACCTAAACATAGTTCAGCATCTAAAAAACTTCTACTCATCACGTGTTTTGCTTATACTTTATATGAAAATATTATAACACTTAACAAACCATAAATACAAGAAATTGTTTCATAAAATAAAACACAATACCACACAATACCACATGCTACTATAACCATGAATACCATTGGACTTGTTTGAAGGGTCTACTACAACACAAAGAGAGAAACTATTGTGTTTTAGTTGGGGGGAAATTGCAGAATCAAGCAAAATCCCCAATTTTTGGGCGTATTTTAGTTGAAAATGGACATGGGTATGTTGAGATTATGAATTTAGAAAATGGGTTTTGGTCTTGAAGGCCAAAATGACTGAATTCATGGCAGTCACATAGGTTGTTTGGGTGAAACACCATTTTTCCAAGTAAGAATAAATGTGGAGTTGAAATCCCCCATTTCTCATGTTGGTATTGGGTTTTTCCATTGCATATGTAGCTATGGCCATAGAAGGGTTGAAACCGGCCCAAGGAATCGAGTTGGGTGTTTTTGGCAACAGTGGCAGGGTTGAAAATGCAGAAATTTGATTAAGTGTCAAAATGTTCCTTAGTGGCCGATACAGAGAGTTTCGACAAAGGAAAGTCTTATGTGGTCGATACAAGGTGTATCGGCGAAGAAAAGACTTTCACCGTGCGACTATTTTTCACAACAGTGGCAAGCTTCAAAATGTAGAAATTTGACTAAGTGTCGAAATGAGGACAGTGCAAAAATAAGGGGAGGGGATTGTAACACCCCAAGGTCAAGCCCCTGCCAAATTGTAATTATGTTTATAGGCTACTGAGCCAAGTGTTTATAAGTTGAAAACTTATATGTTTATTAGGTAGGAGAGCCTAGATGCTTAAGGCCATGAGCCTCATTTTTGTATATGTAAATGCACATATCATTAATAAAATTACATTGTTGCATGTAGATCGACCACAAAGAAATAGCTATGGGGTACTAAGCTCCACTAGGTAGAGTAAGGGAGGGAGCTAAGTGTCTAGGCCTGGCGGCTAAGCTAGAGGGCTTACCTCTAAAGGAATAATATTTTATTATTTCCTAAAGGCTAAGGTGGGCATGACCGGTGTTGTCCTAAGTTCCTGGAAAGGGAACGAGTGCTAAGTGGAACTCATGCAGCTGTAGAAAGACAGGTGTCAACCTGGGTGCATGCAGTTAAAGCTAGGAAATTTATCTCATTGGGGGTTCGCTTCCCATTCTGGCGTTTCTCCCCATCCTTGTGTTGGGGACTAGTCTAGAGTTTCCTCACGACCCTTACTATTCTCTAAAAGTCTGTCACCCTTCCCGATTCACCAGGGGATTCAAGCATTGAACCAGCTCTCCATTATCGACCTCTGCATCTATTACGCACCTCTGGACCCTGCAAGCGCTATGAATGATCCCGTACCTTTCCTGTGAAGCACAACACACCTATACCTTGCCTGATTCATGTTGTGCCTTAATGGTTTGTTGTTGTTGCCATCACCTGAGCTATACCGAGCCTTGATGTTTCCATCACCCTTACTGGAGTTGACTTAGAAGATGGACTGAAGAAGTAGGTTGTCAGGCATGTTGATCCAGAATGGATCCAGGAGCCAAAATGGGTCCAGGGAGGCCTAAAAATAAAAGTTCTTATAATGGCTTCAAAATGGACGTGTGCGTATGCCTCGTCGATACGAACCCAATGCAACTTGAACGGGCTCAAACGAACATCGTATACAAAAGATATCGCGTTTTGTTCGTTTCGTCAAACATGCAAAAAAAATTGTTGACTGTACAGTGCTGGCATGGCAGCTGACTGTACAGGTTGTACGGTCATACAGTGATGTGGCAGGTACAGTGGGCGCTGACTGGGTAGACCCATGGGCATACATATGGATGAGTCATATTTTGACATGTGTCACCACTGCAAGGGTGACACGTGGCATGGGCTGGCGTGGCAAGGTCTGTATGACACATGGTGCTAACGTGGACAGGTGCTAACTGGGAAGATATTGATAATAGGTGGTCGAATGATAGTTTGACACATGGCATGTTTGGGCGAATGTGTCGGTGCCATGTGTCCCAGTCCTGGGTTGCCATGTGTCCCAGTCCTGAACCTCATCTCGGTAGACATATTCTAACCATATTCTAAAGATATGAGTTTACCTTTCGGCTTCATCTTTGAAGGTGGGGTATGTACAAATGTATATCTTCATCTTTTAAGTGGGTGGGATTGCACGAAAGTACACTTTACTTTGTGCATATTATCCTTGGTACGGTGGGATGTGACAATCCACACCCTTACCTCTGCAAAGAATGGGAGGAGTGAGAATGCACAACCTAATTGTCACTCACCTAGAAGGTGGCTAGTGGGAGGTTATGACGTGCATTTGTACATGTGCACCTTTTTCCTAAGCATTCAGCTTTTGTGGGGGTCAAAGTGTGCATTTGTGTACATTTTTACATGCACCTTCACACTAAATCATCTTCTCACCCCCACCTCCCCACCTTTGTAGGAGTGAGGGTGTGCACTTGTGTAGATGTACAAATGTACATTTTCACTTTATTAGAGGGTGGGTCAATATGTTTTTTGTAAGTGTAAATATTTTACCACTTGATAATGAGATAATCTTTTATATAAAAACATAAAAGAAAGTTGTGTGAGAAGAATTATGCTAAACAAAGCTCTTGAATTTTCTTTTTTTGACCCTAAAAATATGTTAGAATAAGCTTATATAAAGATAAAGTTGTTACTTGAGAGCGGCATCTTTATAGTCCAATGCACTGAGCTGTTGATTTCAAAATCCAATTTATAGATGACCATTGCATGAGTATTTCTCTGAAGCATGATGCTTAAAAGAAGCGTCTTTAAAGACACATTTCAAGATATTTCTTTGTTTCAATAAAACATTTTAGCATTGACGAGTTATGATTCAATAGTGAGGATGGTGGCATTGTAGGCCAACGATTAGGGTTCATGTAATGAACATAAATATTTGTTACTAGGGCTAGTGTAAACTAGATTAATATTTAATTATTGTTGTAAGTTTGGCCACAAGTAGACCAATTGTAAAGTGCCCCATTACATGTTTTATATTTGTTACAATTCAATTCTTCAAAGGCATGCTTGTAGTGATCATGGTTGGGTTGGATTCAAGTGTGTGTTATGTGATTTTTATGGAATAATACCATTAGTGCTAGGTGTAAGTATTGGGTGACTTTGATGGACTAGTTACTCTTGTCATGGTATCTTAGCAAAAGCATTCACAAATAAAATGTGAGGCCAAGTGCAAGTCATAGGTGATTTTGACGAAACAGTACCAATGGAATCAAGTTGGAATTAGGTACAAGTCATGGGTGACTTTGATGGAATAGTACCCCTATGTCATGGTAATTTAACAAAAGCATTCATAAATGAAGGTTTGGGCCAAGTGCAAGTTAAGGATAACTTTGACAGAATGGTACTATTGTGGCTAGGTTAGGACCATGGTGTAAGTTCTAGGTGACCTTAAGAGAATCTTTTCATTGGAATTGAGTTGATACCAAGTGTCAATCTTGAATAACTTTGATGAAATAATACCATCGAAACCATGTTCAAGTTTTGGGTGATTTCGATAGAATAACATCATTGTTATAATATTTTAGCAAACACATGAATAATGGCTACAAGTAAATTAGTCCATACCTAACTACTTAACTAAAAAATGAGCACAAGGTAGATCAAAATATCATAAATTATTTTAAGAAACAAACTCGTATGATAGATACAAAAACTACAAAGCCACAGTTAAGGACTAAAAAACAAAGTATGACTTGCATTAATTAAAAGAATTCACCTTCACCTAAACATAGTTCAGCATCTAAAAAACTTCTACTCATCACGTGTTTTGCTTATACTTTATATGAAAATATTATAACACTTAACAAACCATAAATACAAGAAATTGTTTCATAAGATAAAACACAATACCACATGCTACTATAACCATGAATACCATTGGACTTGTTTGAAGGGTCTACTACAACACAAAGAGAGATACTATTGTGTTTTAATTGGGGGGAAATTGCATAATCAAGCAAAATCCCCATTTTTTGGGCGTATTTTAGTTGAAAATGGACATGGGTATGTTGAGATTATGAATTTAGAAAATGGGTTTTGGTCTTGAAGGCCAAAATGACCGAATTCATGGCAGTCACATAGGTTGTTTGGGTGAAACACGATTTTTCCAAGTAAGAATAAATGTGGGGTTGAAATCCCCCATTTCTCATGTTGGTATTGGGTTTTTCCATTGCATATGTAGCTATGGCCATAGAAGGGTTGAAACCGGTCCAAGGAACCGAGTTGGGTGTTTTTGGCAATAGTGGTAGGCTTGAAAATGTAGAAATTTGACTAAGTGTCAAAATGTTCTTTGGTGGTCGATACAGAGAGTTTCAACAAAGGAAAGTCTTATGTGGTCGATACAAGGTGTATCGGCGAAGAAAAGAATTTCACCATGCGACTATTTTTCACAACAGTGGCAAGCTTCAAAATGTAGAAATTTGACTAAGTGTTGAAATGAGGACAGTGCAAAAATAAGGGGAGGGGATTGTAACACCCCAAGGTCGAGCCCCTGCCAAATTGTAATTATGTTTATAGGCTGGTGAGCCAAGTATTTATAAGTTGAAAACTTATATGTTTATTAGGTAGGAGAACCTAGATGCTTAAGGCCATGAGCCTGATTTTTGTATATGTAAATGCACATATCATTAATAAAATTACATTGTTGCATGTAGACCGACCACGAAGAAATAGTTATGGGGGACTAAGCTCCACTAGGTAGAGTAAGGGAGGGAGCTAAGTGTCTAGGCCTGGGGACTAAGCTAGAGGGCTTACCTCTAAAGGAATAATATTTTATTATTTCCTAAAGGCTAAGGTGGACATGACCGGTGTTGTCCTAAGTTCCTAGAAAGGGAACAAGTGCTAAGTGGAACTCATGCAGCTGTAGAAAGATAGGTGTCAACCTGGGCGCATGCAGTTAAAGCTAGGAAATCCATCTCATTGGGGGTTCGCTTCCCATTCTGGCGTTTCTCCCCATCCTTGTGTTGGGGACCAGTCTGGAGTTTCCTCACGACCCTTACTATTCTCTGGAAGTCTGTCACCCTTCCCGATTCACCAGGGGATTCAAGCATTGAACCAGCTCTCCATTATCTACCTCTGCATCTATTACGCACCTCTGGACCTTGCAGGCGCTATGAACTATCTCGTACCTTTCCTGTGAAGCACAACGCACCTATACCTTGCATGATTCATGTTGTGCCTTAATGGTTTGTTGTTGTTGCCATCAATTGAGCTATACCGAGCCTTGATGTTTCCATCACCCTTACTGGAGTTGACTTAGAAGATGGACTGAAGAAGCAGGTTGTCAAGCATGTTGATCCAGAATGTATCCAGGAGCCAAAATGGGTCCAGGAAGGCCTAAAAATAAAAGTTCTTATAATGGCTTCAAAATGGATGTGTGTGTAGGCCTCGTCGATACGAACCCAACGCAACTTGAACGGGCTCAAACGGACATCGTATGCGAAAGATATCGCGTTTTGTTCGTTTCGTCAAACATGCAAAAAAAATTGTCGACTGTACAGTCCTGACGTGGCAGCTGACTGTACAGATTGTACGATCGTACAGTGATGTGGAAGGTACAGTGGATGCTAACTGGGTAGACCCATGGGCATACATATGGATGAGTCATTTGTGACATGTGTCACCACTGCAAGGGTGACACGTGGCATGGGCTGTCGTGGCAAGGTTCGTACGACACATGGCACTAACATGGACAGGTGCTAACTGGGAAGATATTGATAACAGGTGGTCGAATGATAGTTTGACATGTGGCATGTTTGGGCGAATGTGTCGGTGCCATGTGGCCCAGTCCTGGGTTGCCACGTGGCACCCCTCCATTGGTTGGTTTATTGTTTAACAAAAGTTGTTTGGAATCCAGGGGAGTCGAACCCATGACCTCCGGTCCGGGCGGCGAGCGACTTGGCAGGGTCGGGCTACCAGCCCACCCACGATGGTACTTGATATGTATAGTGCAAATGTTATATTTAAATTTGAATCAAATATTAACAGGCGGAGAAAAGGGTTTAGGTCTAGCCCCAACCCCCGACGCAAACACTACCACGTGACCCTGCCATGTAACCACTATTATGTACTGTGGCGGGCTCTCTGTTACCATAGTTTCTAGCCCTGGTGCATTTCCATATGACTATGCCACATGACCAGGACATCCAAACTATTGGCGTGGATATCAGTTGGAGTTTAGCCCGGCGGTATTCCATGTGACTACACCATATGCCACTGGGTTATACGTTTGGCACGGGAGTTAGGGGATAGCACTCGGTCGATCAGGCTAGCCCACCAACCAGGGTGTGAATCCAGGACCTTATCGACCGAGGGTTTAATAGTTTGGGGTCACGTGGAGACTTAGCCCGAGGTCCCATGTATGCGTCGAAACACCAGAAGCTAACAGAGGAGGGGGGGCAGCACACCAGGTCTTAGCCAGGTCCATATGGAAGTGATCCATATCCCCAGGAGCACGGAGGAAGGGGGTTGCGCCCTACATTTTTCCAATAAGTGGGTTTTATACCATATATTATGATTTTAATTGGATTTTTCAGCCAGTTTTGGAGATTTAGTCCATTTTTGGAGGATCTTGGGCACTTTTTGAGGCCAGATCTTGGGGGGAAATTAGGAGTTTGTTGCCAACTTCAAGTCTATATAAACCATAGGTTCTTGAAGCCATGGAGGAGGTTCAGAACAGGGAAATGTTGAAGAATTGTTGAGCCAAATTCATTTTTATGTAGGGAAGCCATTGAGGAGAGCACATTTGCGGGCCATTTCTAAGAGCTTCGTTCATTCGTTTTCAGTGCCGTCAGTTTTGATGGGTTCTTGAGATCTGGTAGAACACAACTAGATCAATTTGTAATCCATTTGGAACTTTTATGATATATTTTTGAAGATTTGAATATAAATAAGAAAGCCTCACCCACTAAGACAAAGGCCCAGAGACGTAGGCGAGATTGTCGAACTCTATTAACAATCTTGTTGTTATGGTTTGTTGTTTCTTCATTCTTATTTCCATATCTGTATATTTATTTATGGCTTCCATGTTTCTTCATTAATTCTTCCCCTTTCATCAAATTCCTAAATGGTAAAATAACACATGTTTTAAAAACTCAACCATTGTCTTTAAAAGATCTTTTCGGATCAAGTGGTATCAGAGCTAGTTGACGGTTGGTTTTTGAGTTTGCATGATTACCAAGGAAAAGCTGAATCATGGTGAAGGCGATCTTGTTGAAGAGAATCCTGAGATTGGATTGAAAAAGAGAAATTCTCAAAGCGAGAAGATGGCATAGGAAGAGGGACTTTCTCGTGATGAGAAAGAGTTTCGAAAGACCTTATTCGCCATGTCGGAGATGATAAAGGTCCTATATGAGGATTACTTGGAACGGAAGAGATTGATTCTAGGTGAATCTTCAAAGGTCAAAAATGAAGAAGGAGAGGATCCTCCCCAAACTCCTCCTTCACCTCCTTCTTCTCCATCAACTTCTTCTTCTTCAAGTTCAAGTTCCAAATCCACCGCAAGAAAACATTCCCATAAACATAAACAAGAAATGTCTTTACCTAAGCTTGATGTGAAATTTGAATTACCTATGTATGATGGTGAAGTCAATGCAGAGAGGCTTGATAATTGGTTCAGACAGATGGAGGTTTATTGCAGTGTGCAATAAATCAAGGATGAGGCAACTCAAATCAAGTTGGCATCACTTCAACTTGCAGGCACAACACTCATCTAGTGGAAAATACAGTTGCAAAATGGCACACAACAAGTGGGTAATGTATTTCCATCATGGCGAGTTTTTGTTTCTGCACTTAGAAAGCAATTATATCCTTTGGGTTATAAAGAGAAGGATTTAATTGAATGGCAAGGTCTTAAACTAAGAAAAGGAAAAACAATGCAAGAATACATGGATGAATTTTGTAAGATGGCATTAATGTTAGACATTCCATTACATACCTAAGAAACTTTTATGAAGTATATAGGAGGTTTACCTACACATATTCATAACATTGTATTTATGGTTGGACCTACTAATCTTGATGAGGTTTCTGTTCAAGCAACATACATCGAGGCAGGGAAAACAAGAGTTGGTGTATCAGGGGAATCGTCTTCGAGAAAAGAGGACAAAAGAAAGTGGAATGGAAAGAAGGAAAATTTAGTGGCAAGAAAGGAAGAGAAGCCCTCTTGCAAGCATTGCAAGAAAGAAGGGCATGATGAGGATCGTTGCTGCCAAGTGCATCTTGAGAAGAGATCGAAGTGGTTCAAAGAGAGGAAAGGGAGGCAAATAGTTGCAATAGCATCACGACCAACAGACTTGGGATCGGATTCAAGTGATGAATCTAAAGTCTCATTGGTTGGTTTGATAGGTAAAATTGGTGATGGATTTTATTCTAGAAGTAAATTGTTTCACATAAGGGTGATAATGAGACATACTAAGGTCGACACATTGATAGATAGTGGATCTCAATTTAACTTGATTTCAGAGGAAGTGGTTAAACAATTTGGATTAAACACTCAGATGCATCATAAGCCTTACTCACTTAAATGGATAACCAACAATCATAAATTGCACATAACAAAACAATGCACATTAAAGTTTGCAATTTCATCTAAGTTTGTGGATGAGGTAACATGTGATGTGGTGCCACTCAATGAATGTGGAATGGTCTTAGGCAGTCCTTATTTGTATGATCGCAAAGCAATCTTCTACGGGGAACAGAATCAATATCACTTAATCAAAGCAGGCAAAGAATATGTTGTACATGCTCATCATTTAAAATAAAATCAATTTCTTCAAACAATGGAACAATTAATAAAGGAAGCTCATGCAAGCAACACACCTATAATTGTTTCAAATTAAGTAATTTATCTTAAGCAAGAACATGAGATGATTGTAGAATGTAAGATCAATCACACTTTGCTTCAAGATAAGCTAATGTCGTGCAAGTATTACAAACATATTAGCTCATTTGCAGTCGTATTTCTGATGTTATCATTAGTAATGTTGTCAACATGGATGATAGTGGCTTCAGTAAGATGTGACAGAGTACAAGTGGCTAACAATATGTTGTCAGTTA
>JASDQU010107870.1:229193-240037 GCA_032191745.1 Picea mariana
CGTCAAACATGCAAAAAAATTGTTGATTGTACAGTCCATACAGTGTTGATGTGGCAGCTGACTATACAGGATGTACGGCTGTAAAGTGACATGGAAGGTACATTGGTTGTTGATTGGGCAAACCCACAGGCAGACAGGTGGTCGAGTTAGATTGTGACATGTGTCACCACTGCAAGGGTGACACGTGGCACAGATTGACGTGGCAAGGTCCGTACGACACGTGGCTCTGACGTGGATAGGTGATGACTGGGAAGATATGGATGACAGGTGGTCGAATGATAGTTTGACACATGTCATGTTTGAGCGAATGTGTTTGTGCCACGTGGCCCAGTCCTGGGCTACCACGTGGCACCCCTCCATTGGTCAATTTATTGTTTGGAAAAAGTTGTTTGGAATCCCGGGGAGTCGAACCCATGACCTCCGATCCGGGCAGTGAGAAACTTGGCAGGGCTAGGCTACTAGCCCACCCATGGTGGTACTTGATATGTATAGCGCAAATGTTATATTTAAAGTTGAATCAAATGTTAATGGGGGGAAAAAGGGTTCGGGTCTAGCCCCATCCCCTGAAGCAAACACTACCACGCGACCCTGCCATGTAACCATTGCTATGTATTGTGGAGCACTCTCTATTACCATAGCTTCCATCCCTAGCGCATTTCCATGTGACTATGCCACATGACCGGGACCTCCAAACTATTGGCGCGGATATCATTTGGAGTTTAGCTTGGTGTTATTGCATGTGACTACACCATATGCCACTAGGTTATACCTTTGGCACGAGAGTTAGGGGATAGCACCCCGTCGGTCGGGCTAGCCCGCCGACCAGGGTGCGAATCCAAGAGCTTATCAACCTAGGGTTTAACAGCTTGGGGTCACATGGAGACTTAGCTCGAGGTCGCATGTATGCACCAAAAAACTAGGAGCTAACGAAGGAGGGGGGCCAATGCGCCAGGTCTTAGCCAGGGCCATGTGGCAGCGCTCCATATGCCCAAGAGCATGGAGAAAGGGGGATGCACCCTAAATTTTTCCAATAAGTGGGTTTTATACCATATATTATGATTTTAATTGGATTTTTCAGCCAGTTTTGAAGATTTAGTCCATTTTTGGAGGATCTTGGGCCCTTTTTAAGGCCAGATCTTGGGGGGAAGTTGGGAGTTTGTTGCCAACTTCAAGTCTATATAAACCATAGGTTCTTGAAGCCATGGAGGATGTTAAGAATAGGGAAATGTTGAATAATTTTTTAGCCAAAGCCATTTTTATGCAGGGAAGCCATTGAGGAGAGTACCTTTGTGGACCATTTCTCGGAGCTTCTTTCATTCATTTTCAGTGCCGTCAGTTTTGATGGGTTCTTGAGATCTGGTAGAACACAACCAGATCAATTTATAATCCATTTGGCACTTTTATGATGTGCTTTTGAAGCTTCGAACAGAAATAAGAAAGCCTCACCCACTAAGACAAAGGCCCGAAGACGTAGGCGAGATTTTCGAACTCCGTTAACAATCTTGTTGTTATGGTTTGTTGTTTCTTCATGCTTATTTCCATATATGTATATTCATTTATGGCTTCCATGTTTCTTTCATCAAATTCCTAAATGGTAAAAGAACACATGTTTTAAAAACTCAACCATTGTCTTTAAAAGATATTTTCGGATCACCTGTGGTCTAAAGATGCGAGTTGTCAGGCCCGTGGACTGAAGAAGCAGGTTTTCAGGCCTGCAAGAAACTCTCTCTAGGTGAGAGAGGTTGTTGGGGAAGTGATTTCCCAGAGGGAGCCCAATTGCAGCTATAGTGCTCTGAGAATTCATGTCTAGTCTGTTCCTGAAGCCCTGGAAGGGAAGTGGAGCAACTGAAGGATTGTTGAATAGAGAAGGGGCACACTTCTTGGGGTGGGACAGACATGTGGGGAATGAGAGGTTGTATGTTTTTAGTGTGAACTAGCCGTGGGAGATAATCCTTCCTATTGACTATGCGACTTTCCTATTTCCCTTTCCAAGCCTATGAATCCCTTGCCCGTTGGAGTTTAGTCCTTGTTCAGGGGTGACCCATTGTTGAGCGTGATGAGAAGTGTGGTCTAAGGCTGGGAGGTTTGTGGAAGGTTTTCACGCAGTTTGGTGGTCATCTATTGAAATATAAGTAACAAATCTATGTTAATTGTATGTTGTGCAATTGTACATGTGTTATAACTTGATGAGTAAGGTCTAGATATATCATCTATGCTCTGTGTGTAGGCTTACTGTTATTTTCGCATTCATTTTTGTATGGTTAGAATATGTCGCCTGTATGCATATATTATCAGTATGTTTTAATGATTATTACTGCATGAATAAGTGGCATGAACAGAATGTTGTAACTATTAATTTTGTTAGATATGCATGCATATAAATTCATAAAATGGTATCAAATCTAAGCGAAACGTCCAAGAAGTGGTGTTGCTTGGCCAGTTGGTGGTTGGGGACGTCACAAAATGGTATCAGAGCTAAGTGAAACGTCCAAGAAGTGGCGTTTCCCCGGCAGTTGGTGGCTGGGGACCTCACAAAATGGTATCAAAGCCAAGGTTTCAACACTGAGCCTGGATGGGCCAGGAAAGTGGAAGTTGTAGAGAAGGTTTCAAAAGGAAATTGTTGTTGAAATGGACAAAATTGAAGTTCAGAGCCCAGTTTTCGACATTGAGCATGAATTAGGCTGTATAAGTGGTTATGGAATCAAAATCTCAAAGAAAATTGTTGTTGAGAAGGAAAAAATTTAAATTTCATAGCATTCCAGAGTGCCAAGAGAACACCTTGGTCGTGTTTGGAAGCTCAGGAGGTATAGCGGTTCAAGAAAGATGGTAGAGAAAAGAGACTGCAGTAACCGTGGGTTTGGAACCGCAAGGTTTGAAGTTGGATCATGGGATCTGTTCGGGAGAAGGATGATCCTTCACAACCATCAGATATGGAGAAATTTGCATGAGGATTAACCCCTAAGTACTTCGGACTTCGCGACTTCGACGAAGTTTATGTGTGATATAGTAGAAAGGGTCAAAGCCCGAAGTTTCGAAGTCTCGAAGAGGATCTACACCGTAGATCCAGGGGAGGAGTGTTTATTGTTGGATTTGACCAAGGACGGATCAAAACTGTAGGGATAAGCCAAGAGCGGAAAGTAAGAAATTTCAGTATTTTAGCGTTCGGGAGAAACGGGGTATGCTAAGGTGAAATCTCCCGAAGCCCGAAGTCCCAAAGTGACGTGGCTTGCTGGCGTCACTAGGGATGACATGGACACATGAGATGTGTGCCACGTGTCAGTGAGTTAAGAACCTTTGTAAGGTAGAAATGCAGTTAGAACATGACATATGTCACCTGCATAATTGGACCATGTGTCGACTTTGTGTGTCCTGCCACGTGGCGCTCCTAGTGGTGGCAGAAGGTAGTTAAAATTGGTGAAGAAGTTAGCTAGATCGGGCCCGCATTAACTTGATCACGATCTATCAAGATCGATGGTCAGGAGGCATTGTGGAGATCGAAGTTGCACGGAAGATAATTCTACAAGGCGGTCCTACAATCCAAACCATGGTTTCCCAGATAGGGTATGTGTCAGCGTGGGGACAATTGTGGAACGATCGACGGGTTACTCCAAAACCGCTGACCCATGTCCCCGTAATTTGGGAGGTATAAAGTTTGATGTGACATTTTCAGTAGTTATAGTTCAAGCACGGAAATCGTGGGCCCCAGTGGATGTGTGACACCAGATCATGAAGTATGGAGACTTTACACTCCAGAATAATTGGCTCGTGATTGAATGGGAGGAAGAAACCCCGAAAGTTCCATAACATCGAAGTAAAGTGACGTGATGACATCACCTAGGTGACATGGAAGTATGCAGAGACTCACAGTTCAGAAGTTTTGGGATGTGTAAAGGTGAAATCCTCCGAAGTCCAGGAGCCCCAAAGCTCTAAAGTCCCAGAGCCCCGAAGCCTGAAGTTCCATAGCGAGTATCAATCATTGGATGTTGGGAGACATGGACCGTTGATCCACCCTACATCATGAGTTCACCAATTCGACACTCCGAGAGATTTGTTGGGAAGATTTTTGGAAACCTCTGAAGCCCGGAGCCCGAAGTTTCAAGGCTCCGGATAAGTGCCCAAATCATAAGCATTGGGTCACAGTCGTGGTCACATGTGAACCAAGGGATGAAGTAAAAGGGGCTAGCGCCCAAAATTTGTTGCAGAACAAAGCGAGGCTTAGAGATAGAAGCCCAAGGGGTTCTTGATCAACCAAGACCCGCAGAAAATGGAATATGATATTGTTTTTGTTGAATCAGATTGGTTTATTCTGGAAAATTATTAACATCTATTAGCCTAACAAAATTTCGGTTGACTGCAGAATTAACGATTTTCATAACCGAACCAAATTGTCGCATAGTGCAGAGAAATGGGGAAGGCATCGGGTGCTTACATTTTGGAAAATTAAGTTAGAGAAATGGATTTCCATTTAGGAGTTGAAGGATCGAACTCTAATGGGCATGGAGAAGAGATAGATAAAGAAGGAAACATGATGAAAATCATTGAAAAGTTGCAGAAAGATGTCCAAACTCACCGAGCAGATAACAAAGGCTCATGAAAGCCAAGGAGCAACAGGGAGAATTAAACATAAAGTTGATGCAGAGTCTAGAAAGAATAGAAAATAAATTTGATAAGGAGAGTGGCTCAAACAAATCATGAAGTCATAGAAGAACAAAAAGTGATAGTAGACATCACCAACACTCCCCGAGGCATTTCAATAAGAGAGTACACAACAGCTCAAGTCTATCCCCTGTTAGGAAGCATAAGAGGTCTGGGGAGGATGATCTATGAGGGGAAATGAACAAAATCAAACCTCCTACATTTGATGGGAAGCACAAGAAGGATGAAGATGCAGAGACATGGCTTCTAGGCATGAGGAAATACTTCCAATTGCATAACTATTATTCTCATGCAGAGGGAAGAATTTCCATATATGAACTCAAAGGAAAGGCATCCATGTGGTAGGATCAACTTGTGCAGGTGCAACACATTAAAGAGAAAAATGTGACTTGGAAGGAATTCAAGAAGTATTTTGAAAAGAAATACTTGACTAAGAGGTACTATGATCAGAAAATGAAAGAGTTATTTGAACTCAAGCTGGGAAGTATGTCCATTGATGAGTATGAAAGAAGGTTTTTAGAATTTTTTAAGTGTGTTTCTTTCATCAAAGATGAGACAATCAAGATTTATAGGTATTAAGTGGTTTTCCACCATTCATCAGTGACAAAATACAATATGATGATCCCAAAACATTGGAGGAGACCATAAGGCGAGCTAAGTGCCTATATGATCAACAAAAATCAAGGCCAACTTTCCAAAAAGCTTGGGAAGACAAAAAGAAATTCAAGATGGATCAAAGGAAGAAGGGAATTAAGCCACCATTCTTCAGAAATAATCCTCAGGGACAACCAAGTTTTAGAGAACCTAGACCGATTGAGACAAGTGGTCAAAGGCCAAGGCAGCCACCTATTCAATGTTGGGGTTGGAAAGGTGATCATATGTTTAGAGATTATCCTCACAAAAGTGACAAAGTGAGAGTTGTTCACAATGTTCAGCGAGTTGAAACAGTGGGAGACATGGGTAGAAATATACCAAGGATCTATGTATCCTTGGACAACAAGCAAGCAGAGTATCAATCGCATATGATTGAAGTGGAAGGTATGATCAACAACCAAGCCATTACTATTTTAATTGATTCAGGAGATAGTCATAGTTATATAGATCCTAAGATGGTGGAAAGTTTGCAATTGCCAAGAAACAAACATGGAAAATATTGATTGGTGCAGTTGGATACTGGAGCCAAAAAAAAATTCAATGAGATGGTTAAGTCATGTCATATGGACATGAATGGACTGAGCACAAGGGCAGATTTGAACATCTTGCCTTTAGGTTTTTATAACTTTTTGATTAGTATGGATTGGTTAGACCAACACAATGTCATCTTAGACAATCGTAATAAGGCATTTACTTTCCTAGATGAGAAAGGAAATCAGAGGGCAGTCCAAGGAATTCCTAGGGCAGTGACTATCAGAGAAACCTCATAAATGCAGCTGAAGAAATGTTACAGGAAAGGTTGTCAAATATTTCTAGCCCATATGGAGGAAGCATCTAAGGATAAGGTGCCAAATTTGGAGGATCATGCATTCCTAGAATATTTTGAAGATGTGTTCAAGGAGGTACCAGGACTACCCCCAAAAAGAGATATTGATTTCTCTATAAATTTAATGCCTGGAGCAACTCTAGTGTCAAAGACTCTTTACAGAATGAGTACACCAGATCTGAAAGAGTTGCAAATGAAGCTTGAAGAGCTTCTGAAGAAGGGGTATATACACCCAAGTGTGTCACCTTGGGGTGCCCCGGTCTTGTTCGTGAAAAAGAAAAATGGGACGTTGAGATTGTGCATCGATTTCATACAGTTGAATAAAGTAACTATAAAGAGAAAGTATCCTCTGCCAAGGATTGATGATCTCTTTGATCAATTGAAGGATGCAAATATATTTTCCAAGATAGATCCTAGGTCAGGATACCATCAGGTAAGGATTAAAGAGGAAGATATCAGCAAGACCGCCTTTAGGACAAGGTATGGTCATTATGAGTTCACAGTGGTGCCATTTGGGTTGTCAAATGCACCAGTTGTTTTCGTGTGCTTAATGAATGGTGTTTTCCGAGAATATTTAGACAAGTTTGTCATTGTTTTTCTAGATGACATTCTTGTATATTCCAAGTTGGAAGAATAGCATGAGCATCATTTGAGGATGGTGCTGCAAGTTCTAAGAGAACATCATTTGTATGCCAAATTGAGCAAGTGCTCATTTTATCAAAACGGGATTCAGTACTTGGGACATATCATTTCAAAGGATGGGATAGCAGTGGATCCTGAGAAGATAGAAGCCATTAGAGAATGGCCAGCGCCAAAGAATGTGACAGAAGTCAGATCCTTCATGGGTCTAGATGGCTACTACAGAAGGTTCATTGTGGGGTTTTCGAGAATAGCTCACCCCATCACTTTCTTGCAAGGGAAGGGGAAGAAATTTCAATGGACATAAGAATGTGAAAGAAGCTTCCAACAATTGAAGCAATTGTTAACCAGTGCTCCAATTCTAAGGATTGCAGATCCAAATGAAGACTTCATTGTATGAACATATGCATGTAAGGAAGGAGTGGGTGGAGTCCTCAGTCAAAATGGGTTTGTTGTATGGTATGAATCAAGGAATTTTAAGGAGCATGAAAGGCTCTATGTCACTCATGAATTGGAGTTGGCAGCCATAGTGCATGTTTTGAAGAAGTGGAGGCACTACCTCATGGGAAAGAGGTTTGAGCTGAGGACAGACCATAATGGTCTGAAGTATTTGTTTGATCATCCAACTCTAAATGCTAGGCAAAGCAGATGGTTAGAGTTTCTCAGTGAATATAACTTTGAAATAAAGCATATCAAGGGGAAAGAGAACAAAGTGGTCGATGCACTCAGCAGAAGGGTGCATGAGTTGCATGCTACAACCATTAGCGTGTAGAAGTCATATTTGAAAGATGGATTTGTAGAGGCTGCAAAATCAGATTTGCAGTACATGGAATTGGTAACAAAACTCCAACAAGGTAAAAAACAGAAGGTTGAGGATTATGAATTGGGAATTGATGGAATCCTCCTGTACATAAACAGATTTTATGTACCCAACTCTTCTAAATTGAGGAGTGTGATTTTAAAACAGATGCATAATGTGCCTTATGCAAAACACCCAGGATATCATAAAACAATTTCAGCAGTCAAAAGCCAATATTATTGGCCAGGCATGAAGAGGGAGATTGTTGATTTTATTGCTAGATGCTTGGAATGTCAAAGGGTAAAGGTTGAGCATAGACACTCGACTGGGTTACTACAAGCATTACCCATTCCTGAGTGGAAATGGGAAGTGGTGACAATGGATTTCATCACAAGATTTCCCAGAACAAGAAAGCAGCATGATGCAATCATGGTAGTGGTGGATAAGCTTACTAAATCTGCCCATTTAATTCCTATGAAGACTACTCATAAGGCAACTAACGTTGCTGATATTTATATGAGGGAAGTAGCATGCTTGGCATACCCAAGACAATTGTGTCTGACAGAGACCCAAAGTTTATGTCAAAGTTCTGGAAGGGGTTATTCAAAGGGTTCAGAATAAATCTGAACTTCGGCACTGCTTATCATCCTGAGTTTGATGGACAGACGGAGAGGGTGAACCAGATGAAAGAAGATATGTTAAGAATGTATGTGATGGAAAAACCATCTAAATGGGAATATTATATACACTTGGTAGAATCTTCCTACAACAATGGGTATCAAGTATCACTGAAGATGAGCCCATTTGAAGCACTTTATGGCAGAAAGTGAAACACCCCAGTAAGTTGGGACAACCAAGATGATAGGGCAGTGGTTGGGCCAAAGTTGCTCAAGGAAATGGAAGAGAAAATGTTGAAGATTAAGCAGAATTTGAAGGCTTCCCAAGACAAGCAGAAAAGTTATGCTGATAAGAACAGAACTCACAGGGAATTTAAAGTAGGGGATCATGTATTCCTGAGGGTGAAGGACAACAGAAGCTCCCTGAATTTGGGAAATTGTTCAAAGTTGGAAGCTCGATATTGTGGGACGTTTGAAATCATAGAGAGGATTTGTCCAATAGAATATAGGCTTGCATTCCTGCATGCATGTCTATACATAATTTATTTCATGTGTCATTGCTTAAGAAATATGTACCTAATGCTAATAATGTTATTGATTGGAATGTGATTCAAGTGGAGTGGGAAAGCGCTTTTCATGTGCATCATGTGAGTATACTAGACCGGAAAAGCAAGCAGCTCCATAATCGAGCCATAGGGATTGTAAAAGTCCATTGGACCTGGTACGGTCTTGAGGATGCAACATGGGAGCATGAAGATGCTATGTGGGCAGAATACTCGCATCTTTTTGAAGATTTTGGAAATGTTGTATTTGTTGTGTAAGTAAGTTGCACTGAGGACAGTGAAAAAATAAATGTAGGGGATTGTAACACCCCAAGGCTGAGCCCCTGTTGAATTGTAATTATGTTTATAGGATGGTGAGCCAAGTGTTTATAAGTTGAAGACATATATGTTTATTAGGACGGAGAGCCTAGATGCTTAAGGCCATGAGCCTGATTTTTGTATATGTAAATGCACATATCATTAATAAAATTACATTGTTGTGTGTAGACCGACCATGAAGAAAGATTTATGGGGGACTAAGCTCCACTAGGTAGGGTAAGGGAGGGGGCTAAGTGTCTAGGCCTAGGGGATAAGCTAAAGGGCTTACCTATAAACAAATAACATTTTATTATTATTTCCTAAAGGCTAAGGTGGACATGACCGATGTTGTCCTAAGTTCCTAGAAAGGGAACAAGTGCTAATTGGAACTCATGCAGTTGCAGGAAGACAAGTGTCAACCTGGGCACATGCAGTTAAAGTTGGGAAAGCCAGCTTGTTGGGGGTTCACTTCCCATTCTGGAATTTCTCCCCATCCTTGTGTCGAGGACCAGTCTGGAGATTCCTCACAACCCTTACAATTCTCTGGAAGTTTTTCACCCTTCTCGATTCACCAATGGATTCACGCATTGAACCAGTTCTCCATTATCGACCTCTACATCTATTACGCACCTCTAGACCCTAAAGGTGTTGTGAATTATCTGGTACCTTTCTTGTGAAGCACAACACACCTATACCTTCCATGAGTCATGTTGTGCCTTAACGTTTTGTTGTTGCTGCCATCACCTGAGCTATACTGAGCCTTGTTGTTGACATCACCTTTACTGGAGTTGACATAGAAGTTGGACTAAAGAAGCAGCTTGCCAGGCCTATGGTTTGAAGAGGTGGGTTGTCAGGCCCGTGGACTGAAGAAGCAGGTTGTCAGGACTGCAAGCAATTCTCTCCAGGTGAGAGAGGTTGTTGGGGAAGTGATTTCCCATAGGGATCCCAACTGCAGCTATAGTGCTCTGAGAATTCTTGTCTGGTCTATTGCTGAATCCCTGGAAGGGAAGTGGGGCAGTTGAAGGAATGTTGAGCAGAGAAGGGGCACACTTCCTGGGGTGGGACAGACATGTGGGGAATGAGAGGCTATAGGTTGTTAGTGTGAACTGGCCCTGGGAGATAATCCTTCTTGTTGACTGTGCGACTTTCATGTTTCCCTTGCCAAGCCTAGGAATCCCTTTCCTGGTGGAGTTTAGTCCCATATCGGGGGTGACCCACTGCTGAGCTTGATGAGTAGTGTGGTCTAAGGCTGGGAGGTTCATGGAAGGTCTGCAGACAGTTTGGTGGTCATCTATTGAAAGATAAGTACCAAATATCTTTTAATTGTATGTGGTGTAATTGTACATGTGTTATAACTCGATGAGTAATGCCTGGATATATCATCTATGTTGTGTGTGTAGGCTTACTATTATTTATGCATTAATCTGTGTATGGTTAGAATATGTCATCTGTATGCATATATTGTCAGTGTGTTTTAATGATTATTTTTGTTGGAATAAGTGGCATGAATATAATGATGTAATTGTTAATTGTGTTAGATATGCTTGCATATAAATTCATAAAATGGTATCAGAGCTAAGTGAAACGTCCAAGAAGTGGCGTTGCCCGACCGGTTGGTGGTTGGGGATGTCACATTGTGGTAGATGGCACAAGTACCTCTTCAATTGGATAGCATAACATTACTTTGAATTCTTCCCCCCCTTCCCAAGGCTTTCCTTTGTTATATATCTATTTGGAGGAGGCTTGAGAGAGCTTCTAGATCTTCTAGAGACCACTAGAGACTCGAATGATGT
>JASDQU010107870.1:246038-256156 GCA_032191745.1 Picea mariana
GGTTCGATTCTGGACTAAAGAAGGCTCTTTTGTACTCAGACTTTATGCTAATACAGATCACAGGTTCCTTTCAGTTTTGATTGTCAGCTTTTCACCTTTTCTTCTGCATTATTATCTGTGTTGTCAAGCTTTGAATGGCTGTTATCCCATTGTTCAGCTCATAACCTGATAATAACTCTTTTATTGTCTCTTAGACCCTGCTTTGCACTGGTTTAGTGATAATTCGTTCTCCACCCACTTCAAATCTACTTGCTGATTAATCAATTCTTGAGAGCATTGTCTATTTGTTTATCATTTAAATGTTTGAATGCTTTAAGTTGTATTGAGTTGTCCCATTGATCCACCTTTACAAAAATACAAAAACATTTCATTTCTTAAGTTACCAAGCACCTCTGGTCTGCAACCACAGAGGGTTTCTTGGAGAGTTAACAATTGGGAAGGCCCATAAGCAAGATAAAACCCAACTGTATGATGAGGAATCAAACAGGTTCCATGTTCAAGGGCAACTTGACCGACGTTTCCATTTCGATAATAGACCAATGGTGAAAAACCCCCACTCTTTTTTTTATTTTTTTTGTATTTTTTTCCTCCTTCGTGGTTTAAGGAGTGTGAAAGAGGAACAAAAGTATGCTCGGTCTCCTTCGTGGTTTAAAAAGCACGAAAGAATGACGCAATTAATCTCGATAATTTTTTCATGTCCTTTTAGGAGATCGAAAAAGAGATAAAAGTATACTCGGTGGGAGAGAACGAGTGGCTTAACATCATGCTCTCATGTTCCAAGCACATGGAACTCACCTAAGAAATGAGGAATGCAAATAGTACTGGCAAGTGAGATCCACTCTTAGAATTTGTTCTCTCCTTGGGTAGGTGGGTGTAAAACGAAGGACAAACAATGCAAGAGGCGGATGGTCAAAGCCACTACATAGAGGTAAGCGGGAGATGGGAAAACAATACTGTAGCAGTGAGAAGCATGATGCAAGTAACAAATGCATAGGTGACCATTAAGAAAGAATAAAAATTTCAAAAACCCCCATGGGATATGGCCAGAATATAGACGAAGAGAGGAAACTGAAGCTCAATCTTCAAGTTATGATGGGGTTAAAGGAGGGCTCCCAGTCCTACGGGAAATCGTAGCATGGGTACTTAATGGAAATACAGGTGCTAACTAGGGTGCCCATGAAGGGTAGGCACTACCAAACTAGTTATGACATGTAAAAGGAGTGGCTAAGTTCACAATCGACCAAGTTCGAACCTAAGGCATAATGTCGGTAGTATGGACGATTAATAATGAAAGTGGAAAATGCAAGGAAAAACCTATCCCTATATGCCAATTTAGGAATATATACCTCAAGTGTAGTGGATGCCACCATCTTCATAGAAAGTCCCCATAATCTTGTCAACACATGTAAACTAGATGGTAGGGGTTAAAATGCATATGGAAATCTCAAAAAAGAAAATGTTTTTGGATATTTTGGATATGATGTATGCAAAAAAAAAACCACGCGCACCACACACCTATGTATAAGGAACAACGCATCCTGACACTTTACACCAAGTAGATCCCATTTCTAGGCTCATGCCAAGGATCTTTTATGTAACCAATGAACTCATGGGTCGATCTTGGCATCATATGGCTCACCATGTCAGGGTCATGCCACATAGGAATGAATTTCTACATACGAAGATACTCATTGTGAGTAGTCTCACGAGCTAGGGAAGCTCCTTGATGAGACCAATCAAGACATGAGGGAGGTATGAAACTTGAATCTTCGATGGAGGGAGGGCAGAGAACTCAGTGGAAATTTCTGAAAAAAATATATCTGAGGTAGTAATGGGTCAAGACTAGGAGGTGTACTAGGTGCCCCAGCCAATGCCCCCAGTCTTGGGTCAAGACTCATCATGCTAACTCTCATCGGTTATGAATCAAGAGAATATGATGGATTTGTCATCTCATCCTTTGGATACTCTATGGAATCCGTGACTTCCAAGATGGCCTCTTTTGAAGGAAACTTAGTATCTAAAGAATCATGTGAACACGGAGAGTCAACAACCTGTTCGGTCGAAGTAGGTTGATCACACTCCATATGAGGATGGAGTTTTTCACCAGTATCAGTTGATTTTGATGGGATTTTCGGATCAAAAATATCAACCGTAGTGAGCGGCTTTGAAACTCCAGATGATTCAACATCTTCGGAACGAGGTACCACCCAAGGATCAAAATACCCAAGAGATCCACTGGTAAATGTCAAAATCATATTGATAGTAGCTACATTGGTTGTGGGAGATGGTGGGGGAAGGGTAAATATTCCCATTAGAAAAGGATCTTTGATCATCCCCGCACAAAATATTGTTTGGTATCACTGACAAAGGGTACATTTGACCCTGTATTGGATCCAAGGTTTGGGGTATTGTTATCGCATAATATTTACTTTCCCAAAAGCCAAAGGCAAGTGAACAATAAATTGGCGTAATAGGAGGTTGTCCTATCACTATCACTTAAAAAAGACACCTCTTTCTCTTTAGGATTAGTACCCTAGGGAAGACGTCCCAACTAACCTAGTGGTTTGAGAAGGCTAAGTTAAAAGTATTAAGAAATTCCCACCCCTCTCACAGGTCACTTTGATCAAAAATTCCCAAAGGTTTTAATAAGATGAAGCAAAGTAATATTTAAGTGTACCTTCCCAGAATAAGACAACAAGAAAAATACTATTTACAAGTACCTTATGATGTTAGTGCTTCATAAAACCATAGACTTTGATAAAAAGCACAAGCTGATATAAAATTTGAAGAAACAGAAGTATTTATAACAACAATGTATATATAGCAATAGCTTCACAATTCTGCCTCAATAAAGCTTCAATAATGACAAAAAATGATAACATAAACTTGGCAAAATGTTGATATTTGTCAGAAGCAATGAAGCCAATGTAAAATCAGCTTTAAAACTTGCTTTTAAGATGATTTTTTAGTTGTTATAGATGGTTGTAGCAATATTTTTCAACAACATCAAAGCAGTTAGTAGGTTAGTCTAATTTAAAGTTAGAAATAGTTAGTATAGGTCTTTAGAGTAGATGGTTTAAGAGTTGTCTCAATCAATCAATCACTTGCAAGGTGTTAACTAGTGTCTTTTAGGGTAAATGGAGTCAACATTGCAGTGAAAATTCTTAGAGGAAAACACAAATGCTAATAGGTGAGCTAAAGGAAGAAGGAGGATGGTAGAACTGTTAGTAACATAAGGCCTCAATCATCCAAAACCCTAGAAGGAAAAGTTGCTAAGAAGTAGGTAACCCTAGGCCCTAGCGATTTTCCTTCTTCTTTAGGTCAAGCTTGAAATAAAAGTATGAAATCTTAATGAAGAAATAGTACTAGAGTTCTACTAAGGTAGGGATCTAGTATATCCTTCAAGGGAGGTGTATTCTAGCAAAGTCAAGTAGGTGAAGAGTTATTAAGAAAATGACAATAACATGTACTTTTCTCCTAGGGTTTCACACTAGTAATTTCATAATCTTATAAATGAACAAGCAAATACACCATAACCATTCAAAATAAAGAAGGATTGCATATTTTTGCTTACTTCACGAAGAATAATCTAGTCACAAACCCTAGTTGAAGACTTTCCACCATGAAAATGCAAAGAATAACCAAGATAAGCTCCCTCCAAGAGTTTTGCACCACTTAGTTCAGCCAATAAACCTCAAAAGAGGATGAATTTCAGACCTCACACTTGTGTGAGTCAAAGATGATGGAAAAATATAAGAGATTTTTCCCTTATTTATACAATACAAGTGACCTTTAATTACATTTTAGGTCAAAAAAAGGCTGGCATGGCCAGTTTACATCAAAAATCCAATTTTACATAAAATTGAAAATTAAAACCCTAATTTTATCTTTTAGGGTTGACGTCGTGTCCCTCCTAGGGTGACGGTGGGCCCCTTCTTGGAATTCTAGGCCTCCAAAGTGAAACATTAGGGCTCAAAACCCCTTAGAAACTTCCACATGTGCCAACCAAGCCATCCTCGTGCCTAAAAGCCCAACTGGATGACATCAAGGCTCAGAATGATGACATCAGAGGCCTTCAAGGGCCAACGTCATGGTGGGAGGGAAAGACCCCCCTAGGTCCAAGCCTGCCAAAGTGCCTCTGGTGGAACATCCTCCCTTTTTTCTTGTGTAAGCCTCTGGTATCCCTTTTCCCCTGGCTGGGGTCTCAACATCCATCTAGTGGGATTTTAGCCCCATGGAGGTCTCAGCTAATCATCTCCCCATATGTACCTATCCTTCAGAAAGGTTCTGTAGCAACAACAAGTATTCCCTCCATGGACTCATAAGTCACATGGATGATAGCAATGTCAATAACATCTAATAATCAAGTCACCCAAACATGTGCATCAAACCCCCATTTACCCAGACAAATGCTCAAAGACGTTATGTTATTTAACAAGCCAGGTTTGGAGAGGGTCTTAGGATTTCCTATTGGGCTAATCCTCCTCAGGTGTGGGGTGTTTCCAAGTGAAGACCAATCTAGGTCATGTAAATGCATGAGATGGTGTAGGGGATGTTTGGGAAAGAGGTGCAGTGATAACAGGGAAATGTAGGTCTTACCTGTGGGTGTCTCTGTGGAGGGTGAGTTTCACCTTGTCATGGATGAAATTGTTTCCTAGCCCATTCAATTCCTTTTTACTCTTTGTCTTATTTCTTTTTCGTTCAAGAGAATAGTTGGAGGACACTGCCCTAGCATGGTGACCATTGGTGACAACGTTACCCACAAGCATTTCATGGAGATGAGAAGGTTGGCTCGTGATGAGACCCCCTTTCTCTTCGCTATGCCACCAAGAGTCACTACCTTGGCATGGTGACCAAATGAATAGTAGTTTCATACCGCTACATGCCCATGGACCTAATAGGCTGGATCATGATGAGACCCCCTATCCACCAACTAGGTCTTGAGTTTTATTTTATTTTATGGGTCCCCCCCTTTTCTTGTTGAGAATCCTTTTTTATTTCTCTCTCGGGGATCCCTGGGCAAAGCATCTCAAGGTTTCATCTTGGATTTTAACTTTTGCCAACTACTTTTACCCTCTAGTCCTTTAGCCCCTTCTTTCCACAAGGCAAGGTGTTGCTAAAAGGGCCAGTATTTAGGGATTTGTTGGTGCACTCTTGAGCATTGAACCCTGGGTCTGCCCTTGTGCCAACACTTGGAAAACATAATGCTCGAACCAATGTAGGGGATATATGAGAGGGAAAATGATGAAAAGTGATAAACATGGGAAGAATGGACAATGACCTTTCATAGACCCACCCAGTGGCAACTCATCCCTAAGGGAACCAACTTGATGGGGCACTCTGTCATCCCCCCAGGTATGGAAAATTTAAAAGGCATAATTTCCAAGCAAACGTCATGAAACAAAAGAGAATTCAATGCACATATTCAAATGCTTTGAGAATCAGAGTGTCACATACCATGATACCCAGACTCATTACCTCATGGAGCAAGACCCACTTCTACCTCAGAACCAGGCCGATGGGATGGATGTTGTTGTTGTTGATATATAGGAGGTGTTGAAGAAAATATGGGCCCTCCAGGGCCAAGCTCAAGTCAATATGGCTCTCAGTACTCCATGCCTAGGACTTGTGGGCCTCGAGACATAATCTCCTTAGTTATCCATAGGACAAGGGATAACATCTGGCTCAAACTCAGGGACATGTGCTCACCGTAGAGTGCATGAGAACCTCAATATCTCTGGCATGACCTGTGACCTGCTAGATCTCAACAAAAATGATTAGTAATCTCTTGGGGTGGTGATATCACCCCTGGATCATATATGATGCAATGAAATACAAGTAATAAAACATATATATACAAATGAAAATGAAACTAAAACTATACTATACTAGCATGATATGTAGATGCTATATAAAATTAATGAAAATGTCTACCTACTTACCTCTACTTACTTGTTGGTTGAATGCTAGGTGTATTCAAATAGCCAGTGAAACCATCCTACCATTGTCTCATAATACATGTCTATGTGCTTCATCATAACCCAAAACAATGATAAGTCTAGCACCAAAATAACATGATTTAGGAAAAATTGTATCACCAGAAATTGTAAGGTCTAGCCCATGGAGGCAGGAGGGAGGGAAAAAATCATGCCAATTCACATCTTTAGTAAATTGCTCAATCCATCTCAGAAAGGGATCGTGAAAAATCAAAGGTTCAATAGACTGACTCAAAGAGTCTAAAGGTTGGCTACCTTGGATTTCTTCGCAATCTGAGGTCTGGGAGGGAATTAGAAAGAACCTAGGGGATGACTGACAATTTCTTAAGGGAAGGCTAGAATACTTAGATAACAAACTTCTTCTTGAGGTATTCAACCTACCCTCGAATTCTAAAAGTAATATTTTGCCTCAGAGAAAACTTAAGACAAAGGGCATGCTTCCCAACTACACCTTTAGTGACACAGCAAGATAAAATAGTCAAAGGGAGATGGAATACATTGTCATAAGGATACTTCTCTGGGAAATAAATTTCCTCACCTTTATTAATATACAAGCACAACAGTATTTTATAATCTTCTTCATGGAATAGGTGCTTAAAGGAATATTCATCAAATAATCAAGGTATGACCGAAAATCACTAGCAGAACATAGCACCTGGTCATCCTTGGGTGTCTGAAAAAGGTTTGTAGTCATATCATCTCCTTGTTGCCAAATGTCAAAATTATTAGTAACCTCACATGATAGTTGTAAAGGAAATTTTTGGAAATGACCCTCAATATTGTAAAATATGGGATCCCCATCATATACAATCATATCCCATTTACGCTTTATGACATGTATGAATTCATCAATATTATCAACAAATTCATCATATTTATCATAACATGAAGGTCTTAAAACATGTGAGGGATCCTCCAACACTTCTTCACTTTCCAAATCATAAAATAAAGCATCGTCGGTCTCTTGGAAAGGAAAATAACTTACTATGTTTACTTCTTCTTATGTAGGAATTATGAGGACTCGGACAACTTCATCAAATAGAAGAGCATGCATCATTGTCTCATCCTCATGACTTGCTTCTACATATTCAACTTTATAATATAGAGGATCTATCTTGTCCAAGGGTTCCATTTCGTCTGCACTCTCTAGATCATAGAATAAGGTATTATTAAAAACCTGAAAAGGAAAGTGAATAACCTCATCCTCTTCTTCTTGTGCAAGAAAAATAGGATTCTAGATGGCTTCATCAGAGGGAGGAGGACACATCAATACTTCATCATGTTTAATATCTTTGGGCTCTCGCTCTTCAACCAAGTCCTCATTATCCTTGGTAGAGTTATGAGTAAATTATTGCTCCTCCTCACAGGATTGGTAACTTTCATCAAGACCCTTCTCCTTAACCTCTTGTTGATCGATGTCTTGTTCCAAACCTCTCAAGGTCTCTTCAACAGGGGTCTCAAGGGAGGACACTCCCTTGGGAATATCTGGGGTATTTTTGGGCTCACCAACCTCGACTTCTAGAACGAAGGATTGTTGTTTCTTGAACAAGGAAATATCTGCCTCAATTTTGTATAGCCAAGTGACAAATTTCTTAGATTCTTCTAGGAGATTCATCTATGATAGGGAAACTTATTTGTCTAGTAAAGGCTTTGGTGTAAAGAAAGAGAAGAAATTCGTGCGACGGATGAAGGTTTGTTGGGATTTGTTGTAATATCCTTTCAAATCTATCATGGAATTCCCTAACGGTTTCATTCTCATTCTTCTTTATGTGACCGAATCTGTCTATCAAAATCCCAGGATCCCATTTTTCAAGGAAAACCTTTTCCAACTGATTCATGGATGTAATACTAGCATCAGGGAGGCCATCATACCATCTCCTTTATGAAGAGTAGCAAAGAAAAGTTTCATTGCTTGGTCTTTAGCATTGTCATTGATGGGGTGGAGTTGAAAGAAAGCATAAAAATCACGCATATGCTTATTAACATTCTCTTCATCATTACCAATGAATTTAGGGAGCCATTTTTCATACCTCGAAGGCATTCGTCGAGGATACCCTGGTATTTTACTCATATCCAAAGGTTTAAAATTTCATGCATCCCATTAAGAATCCATGTTTGGCTTAATCATTAGTGGAGTCGCCAGATAATCCTTCTAGGGATCATCAAATGGAAAAGAGGAAATCACCCTCAGTGGGGTCACTAGGTAAGCTTAATAAGATAAAGGATTTGAAGGGAAGGCTTACCGAAAAATGTCGTCTTTGAGGAGAATTGACTCAGTGTTCCCCGACAACAGCACCAAAATGTTATCGCACAATTTGTACTTGCCCAAAAGCCAAAGGCAAGTGAACAATAAATTGGCGTAACAAGAGGTTGTTCTAGCACTGTCACTTAAACAAGACACCTCTTTCTCTTTAGGAGTAGTACCCCAGGGGAGACGTCCCTAGTGACTTGGGGGTTTGAGAAGGCTAAGGTAAAAGTATCAATAAAGTCCCACCCCTCTCACAGGTCACTCTGATCAAAAAGTCCCAAAGGTTTTAATAAGATGAAGAAAAGTTATATTTAAGTGTACCTGCCCAGAACAAGACAACACGAAAAATACTATTTGCAAGTACCATATGATGTTAGTGCTTCATAAAACCATGGAATTTTATAAAAAAACACAAGCTGATATAAAATATGAAGCAACAGAAGTATTTATAACAGCAGTGTATATATAGCAATAGCTTCACAACTATGCCTCAATAAAGCTTCAATAATGACCAAAAATGATAACATAAACTTGGCAAAATGCTGGTATTTGTCAGAAGCAATGAAGGCAATGTAAAATCATCTTTAAAACTTTCTTTTCAGATGATTTTGTTGTTGTTATAGATGGTTGTAGCAATATTTTTCAACAGCAACAAAGTAGTTAGTAGGTTAGTCTATTTTAAAGTTAGAAATAGTTAGTATAGGTATTTAGAGTAGATGGTTTAAGTGTTGTCTCAATCAATCAATCACTTGCAAAGTGTGAACTAGTGCCTTTTAGGGTAAATGGAGTCAAGATTGCAGCGGAAATTCTTAGAGGAAAACACAAATGATAATAGGTGAGATAAAGGAAGAAGGAGAATGGTAGAAGTGTTAGTAAACTAAGGCCTCGATCATCCAAAACCCTAGAAGGAAAAGTTGCTAGGAAGTAGGTAACCCTAGGCCCTAGCGATTTTCCTTCTTCTTTAGGTCAAGCTTGAAATAAAAGTATGAAAGCTTAATGAAGCAATAGTAATAGAGTGCTACTAAGGTAGGGCTCTAGTATATCCTTCAAGGGAGGTGTCTTCTAGCAAAGTCAAGTAGGTGAAGAGTTATTAAGAAAAGGACAACAACATGTGCTTTTCTCCTAGGGTTTCACACTAGCAACTTCATAATCTTATAAATGAACAAGTAAATACACCATAACCATTCAAAATAAAGAAGGATTGCAGATTTCTACATACTTCACCAAGATTAATCTAGTCACAATGATCCGTATTATTTTCGGCACGAAATGAGAGCGGAGATATAATAACGAAATGAACAGAGATATTGCAGATATTCAATAATATAACAGGAATGTATCAGAGATGCAACCATAAACACAAATATACAGTAATACACGATTTCTATTAATCAGAAAAATGTACAGAGACTGTAAAAATACAGAGTGAAAGACTCGCTAGAATGGTGGCAGCTTATCTCTGAGAAGAGATGTGACGGCTACTCGCATTCGCAAGAAGATGATTACAATGAGGCTCTAAAGGCCCTTTTTACAATAAACAGGAATGCCAAAAGTCCTAGACATCCAAAAACCTAACCCTAGGAGATGAAGCGCCAAAAGTCACGTGGGCCCCGTTTGGGTAAGTTGGTGCATCAACTTCCCGGGGTCGTAACTTTTTCATACGATCTCCGTTTTAGGTGCATGATAGCTCATTGGAAAGATCTATCCGAGAACTACAATTTTTGGATGGAGCAACATCGATCTACGATCCATGTTGCTCCCCGTTTTCTCAAAAACCATCGTTTAGGGCCTCAAAATGGCCCCGGAAGTTAAAAACTGCTAAAAATAGTAAATTACCAAAATTGCCAGAAACATGTTTTGGGCCAGTTGGAGAA
>JASDQU010107870.1:256855-272294 GCA_032191745.1 Picea mariana
AATAGGCTGGATCATGATGAGACCCCCTATCCACCAACTAGGTCTTGAGTTTTATTTTATTTTATGGGTCCCCCCATTTTCTTATTGAGAATCCTTTTTATTTCTCTCTCGGGGATCCCTGGGCAAAGCGTCTCAAGGTTTCATCTTGGATTTTAAATTTTGCCAAATACTTTTACCCTCTAGTCCTTTAGCCCCTTCTTCCCACAAGGCAAGGTGTTGCTGAAAGGGCCGGTATTTAGGGATTTGTTGGTTCACTCTTGAGCGTTGAACCCTGGGTCTGCCCCTGTGCCAACACTTGGAAAACCCAATGCTCGAACCAATGTAGGGGATATATGAGAGGGAAAATGATGAAAAGTGATAAGCATGGGAAGAATGGATGATGACCTTTCACAGACCCACCCAGTGGCAACTCATCCCTAAGGGAACCAACTTGATGGGGCACTCTATCATCCCCCCAGGTATGGAAAATTTAAAAGGCATAATTTCCAAGCAAATGTCATGAAACAAAAGAGAATTCAATGCACATATTCAAATGCTTTGAGAATCAGAGTGTCACATACCATGATACCCAAACTCATTACCTCATAGAGCAAGACCCACTTCTACCTCAGAACCAGGTCGATGGGATGGATGTTGTTGTTGTTGATATATAGGAAGTGTTGAAGAAAATATGGGCCCTCCAGGGCCAAGCTCAAGTCAATATGGCTCTCGGTACTCCATGTCTAGGACTTGTGGGCCTCGAGACATAATCTCCTTAGTTATCCCTAGGATAAGGGATAACATCTAGCTCAAACTTGGGGACATGTGCTCACCGTAAAGTGCATGGGAACCTCAACATCTCTGGCATGACCTGTGACCTGCTAGATCTCAACAAAAATGATTAGTAATCTCTTGGGGTGGTGATATCACCCCTGGATCATATATGATGCAATGAAATACAAGTAAGAAAACATATATATAGAAATTAAAATGAAACTACAACTATACTATACTAGCATGATATGTAGATGCTATATACAATTAATGAAAATGTCTACCTACTTACCTCTACTTACTTGTTGGTTGAATGCTAGGTGTATTCAAATAGCCAGTGAAACCATCCTACCAATGTCTCATAATACATGTCTATGTGCTTCATCATAACCCAAAACAATGATAAGTCTAGCACCAAAATAACATGATTTAGGAAAAATTGTATCACCAGAAATTGTAAAGTCTAGCCCATGGAGGCAGGAGGGAGGGAAAAAATCATGCCAATTCACACCTTTAGTAAAGTGCTCAATCCATCTCAGAAAGGGATCGTGAAAAATCAAAGGTTCAATAGACTGACTCAAAGAGTCTAAAGGTTGGCTACCTTGGATTTCTTCRCAATCTGAGGTCTGGGAGGGAAYTAGAAAGAACCTAGGGGATGACTGACAATTTCTTAAGGGAAGGCTAGAATACTTAGATAACAAACTTCTTCTTGAGGTATTCAACCTACCCTTGAATTCTAAAAGTAATTTTTTGCCTCAGAGAAAACTTAATACAAAGGGCATGCTTCCCAACTACACCTTTAGTGACACAGCAAGATAAAATAGTCAAAGGGAGCTGGAATACATTGTCATAAGGATACTTCTCTGGGAAAGAAATTTCCTCACCTTTATTAATATACAAGCACAATGGTATTTTATAATCTTCTTCATGGAATAAGTGCTTAAAGGAATATTCATCAAAATACTCAAGGTATGACCGAAAATCACTAGGAGAACATAGCACCAGGTCATCCTTGGGTGTCTGAAAAAGGTTTGCAGTCATATCATCTCCTTGTTGCCAAATGTCAAAATTATTAGTAACCTCACATGATAGTTGTAAAGGAAATTTTTGGAAATGACCCTCAATATCGTAAATGGGATCCCCATCATATACAATTATATCCCATTTACGCTTTCTGACATGTATGAATTCATCAATATTATCAACAAAGTCATCATATTTATCATAACATGAAGGTCTTAAAACATGTGAGGGATCCTCCAACACTTCTTCACTTTCCAAATCATAAAATAAAGCATCATCAGTCTCTTGGAAAGGAAAATAACTTACTGTGTTTACTTCTTCTTATGTAGGAATTATGAGGACTCGGACAACTTCATCAAATAGAATAGCATGCATCATTGTCTCATCCTCATGACTTGCTTCTACATCTTCAAATTTATAATATAGAGGATCTAGCTTGTCCAAGGGTTCCATTTCGTCTGCACTCTCTGGATCATAAAGTAAGGTATTATTAAAAACCTGAAAAGGAAAGTGAATAACCTCATCCTCTTCTTCTTGTGCAGGAAAAATAGGATTCTAGATGGCTTCATCAGAGGGAGGAGCACACATCAATACTTCATCGTGTTTAATATCTTTGGGCTCTCGCTCTTCAACCAAGTCCTCAATATCTTTGGTAGAGGTATGAGTAAATTCTTGCTCCTCCTCACAGGATTGGTAACCTTCATCAAGACCCTTCTCCTTAACCTCTTGTTGATCGATGTCTTGCTCCAAACCTCTCAAGGTCTCTTCAATAGGGGTCTCAAGGGAGGACACTCCCTTGGGAATATCTGGGGTATTTTTGGGCTCACCAAACTCGACTTCTAGAATGAAGGATTGTTGTTTCTTGAACAAGGAAATATCTATCTCAATTTTGTATAGCCAAGTGAAAAATTTCTTAGATTCTTCTAGGAGATTCATCTCTGATAGGGAAACTTATTTGTCTAGTAAAGGCTTTGGTGTAAAGAAAGAGAAGAAATTCGTGTGACAAATGAAGGTTTGTTGGGATTTGTTGTAATATCCTTTCAAATCTATCATGGAATTCCCTAATGGTTTCATTCTCATTCTTCTTTATGCGACCGAATCTATCTATCAAAATCTCAGGATCCCATTTTTCAAGGAAAACCTTTTCCAACTAATTCATGGATGTAATAATAGCATCAGGGAGGCCATCATACCATCTCCTTTATGAAGAGTAGCAAAGAAAAGTTTCATTTCTAGGTCTTCAGCATCGTCACTGATGGGGTGGAGTTGAAAGAAAGCATAAAAATCACGCATATGCTTATTAACATTCTCTTCATCATTACCAACGAATTTAGGGAGCCATTTTTCATACCTCGAAGGCATTTGTCGAGGATACCCTAGTATTTTACTCATATCCAAAGGATTAAAATTTCATGCATCCCATTGAGAATCCATGTTTGGCTTAATCATTAGTGGAGTCGCCAGATAATCCTTCTAGGGATCATCAAATGGAAAAGAGGAAATCACCCTTAGTGGAGTCACTAGGTAAGCTTAATAAGATAAAGGCTTTGAAGGGAAGGCTTACCGAAAATTGTCGTCTTTGAGGAGAATTGACTCAGTGTTCCCCGGCAACAGCACCAAAATGTTATCGCACAATTTGTACTTGCCCAAAATCCAAAGGCAAGTGAACAATAAATTGGCGTAACAAGAGGTTGTTCTATCACTGTCACTTAAACAAGACACCTCTTTCTCTTTAGGAGTAGTACCCCAGGGGAGACGTCCCCAGTGACCTGGGGGTTTGAGAAGGCTAAGGTAAAAGTATCAATAAAGTCCCACCCCTCTCACAGGTCACTCTGATCAAAAAGTCCCAAAGGTTTTAATAAGATGAAGAAAAGTTATATTTAAGTGTACCTGCCCAGAACAAGACAACACGAAAAATACTATTTTCAAGTACCATATGATGTTAGTGATTCATAAAACCATGGACTTTTATAAAAAACACAAGCTGATATAAAATATGAAGCAACAGAAGTATTTATAACAACAGTGTATATATAGCAATAGCTTCACAATTATGCCTCAATAATGACCAAAAATGATAACATAAACTTGGCAAAATGATGGTATTTGTCAGAAGCAATGAAGGCAATGTAAAATCAGCTTTAAAACTTTCTTTTAAGATGATTTTTTTGTTGTTATAGATGGTTGTAGAAATATTTTGCAACAGAAACAAAGTAGTTAGTAGGTTAGTCTATTTTAACGTTAGAAATAGTTAGTATAGGTATTTAGAGTAGATGGTTTAAGTGTTGTCTCAATCAATCAATCAATCAATCACTTGCAAAGTGTGAACTAGTGCCTTTTAGGGTAAATGGAGTCAAGATTGCAGTGGAAATTCTTAGAGGAAAACACAAATGATAATAGGTGAGATAAAGGAAGAAGGAGAATGGTAGAAGTGTTTGTAAACTAAGCCCTCGATCATCCAAAACCCTAGAAGGAAAAGTTGCTAGGAAGTAGGTAACCCTAGGCCCTAGCGATTTTCCTTCTTCTTTAGGTCAAGCTTGAAATAAAAGTATGAAAGCTTAATGAAGCAATAGTAATAGAGTGCTACTAAGGTAGGGCTCTAATATATCCTTCAAGGGAGGTGTCTTCTAGCAAAGTCAAGTAGGTGAAGAGTTATTAAGAAAAGGACAGCAACATGTTCTTTTCTCCTAAGGTTTCACACTAGCGATTTCATAATCTTATAAATGAACAAGTAAATACACCATAACCATTCAAAATAAAGAAGGATTGCATATTTCTACATACTTCACCAAGATTAATCTAGTCACAAACCCTAGTTGAAGACTTTACACCATGAAAATGCAAAAGATACACCAAGATAAGCTCCCTCCAAGAGTTGTGCACCACTTAGTTCAGCCAATAAACCTCAAAAGAGGCTGAATTTTAGACCTCACAATTGTGTGAGTCAAAGATGATGAAAAATATAAGAGATTTTTCCCTTATTTATACAATACAAGTGACCTTTAATTACATTTTAGGTCAAAAAAAGGCCGACATGGCCAGTTTACATCAAAAATCCAATTTTACATAAAATTGACAATTAAAACCCTAATTTTATCTTTTAGGGTTGACATCATGCCCCTCCTAGTGTGACGTTGGTCCCCTTATTGGAACGCTAGGCCTCCAAAGTGAAACGTTAGGGCTCAAAACCCCTCAGAAACTTCCACACGTTCCAACCAAGTCGTCCTCATGCCTAAAACCCCAACTAGATGACATCAAGGCTCAGAATGATGATGTCAGGGGCCTTCAAGGGCCAATGTCATGGTGGGAGGGCAAGACCCCCCTAGTTCTAGGCCTGCCAAAGTGCCTATGGTGGAACGTCCTCCCTTTTCTCTGGGGCAAGCCTCTGGTATCCCTCTGCCCCAGGTTGGGGTCTCAGCATCCATCTGGTGGGATTTTATCCCCATGGAGGTCTGATCTAATCATCTCCCCATATGTACCTGTCTATTGGGAATTGTCATGTACCAACAACAAGTATGCCCTCCATGGGCTCATAAGTCACGGGGATCATATCAATGTCAATCACATCTAATAATCAAGTTACCCAAAAATGTCCATCAAACCTCCCTTTACCCAGACAAATGCTCAAAGACGTTATGTTATTTAACAAGCTAGGTTTGAAGAGGGTCTCAGGATGTCCTATTGGGATAATCCTCCTCAAGTGTGGGATGTTTCCAGGTAAATACCAATCTAGGTCGTGTAAATTCATGAGATGGTGTAGGGGATGTTTGGGCATGGGGTGCAGTGATAACAAGGAAATGTAGGTCTTACCTATGGGTCCCTTTGTAGAGAGTGAGTTTCACCTTGTCATGGATGCAATTGTTTCCTAGCCCATTCAATACCTTTGTACTCTTTGTCTTATTGCTTTTTCTTTCAAGATAATATCTAGAGGACACTTCCCTGGCGTGGTGACCAGTGGTCACAGCATTACTTACACGCATTTCACGGAGATTGGAAGGTTGGCTCGTGTTGAGACCTCCTTTCTCTTCACTATGCCACCAAGAACCACTACCCTGGCGTGGTGACCAGATGAATAGTAGTTTCATAACGCTACATGCCCATGGACCTAATAGGTTGGCTCATGATGAGACCCCCTATCCACCAACTAGGTCTTGAGTTTTATTTTATTTTATGGTTCCCCCCATTTTCTTGCTGAGAAGCCTTTTATTGCTTTCTCGGGGATCCTTGGGTGAAGCATATCAAGGTTTCATCTTAGATTTTAACTTTTTCCATCTACTTTTACCCTATGGTCCTTTAGCCCTTTCTTCTCACAAGGCAAGGTACAGCCCTTACTAGCTTGGCAAACCCAATGCCTGAACCAATGTAGGGGATAGATGAGAGGGAAAATGATGAAAAGTGATAAGTATGGAAGGACTGGACGATGACTTTTCATAGACCCACCTAGTGGAAACTCATTCCTAAGGGAACCAACTTATTGGGGCACTCTTTCGTCCCCCCCAGTTATGGACAAGTTAAAAGGCATAATTTCCAAGCAAACATCATGAAACAAAAGAGAATTCAATGCACATATTCAAATGTTTTGATAATCAAAGTGACACATACCATGATACTCAGACTCATTACCTCATGGAGCAAGACCCACTGCTACCTCAGAACCAGGCCGATGGGATGGATGTTTTTGTTGTTGATAGATAGGAGGTGGTGAAGAAATGGGCCCTCCAGGGCCAAGCTCAAGTCAATATGGCTCTTGGTACTCCATGTATAGGACTTGTGGGCCTTGAGACATAATCTCTTTAGTTATCCCTAGGATAGGGCATAACATGTACAAAACGCAAGCGAATCGATCATCACAATTTTCCCTTGGTGAAGGAAGCGTAGGACCCTAAAGATCGACGAGACAACTACAGTCATCTCGTAGAACCAAGGACGCTCGAGTAACATATTGTACTCAAGAGGTGCATCGACAACCTCCACATCAACATAGATAGTCTTACCACCTAACTCGATGGTTAAGGCGGTGATTATTCCATGGGGTTGGAACATGTGTCCATAGAATTCTTTCAATGGTGTTGCAGATGTGTTGAGCTTAAGAGAGCCAAGGGCCTTCCAACAAGAAATAGACATGATGCAAGTAAAGGATCCTTCATCCACCATTGTCTAATAGATCGTTTTCCCCAATGATCGCACTATAATATGAAAGGTAACCTGATGGGAGAGCCTATGAGTAACCTGAGAGGAATCAAAAGTAATCAAACTCGAATCCAAGGTATCAAAACCGCCTATGGTTGACAGTAAGGCTTTCCGCTGTGTTGGGCAGCTTTGGAGGACTTCAAGCATAGACATGGCACATAGTGCCTGGGACAAGTCTTCCACAATAGTATAGTTGTGGGTGGCCCGTGTGTTGGGATTATGCGTAGTGCGTCGAAGAAATCCCTTTGGGCACCGAAGCAGTGCGTCAAAGGATGGCTTCTCAGTCTGAAGAGGGCCACCAGGCTGGGAAGAGGATGTTGCTGCTGATGCAACATGAGAAGGCTCACGAATGTCGTAATTCTTGGTTCGTGTTTTCAAGTTGATTGTTTGGTCACACATTAAAATGGAAGAATTCGAGGAAGTCCACTCATGGTGAGGGGTTCCTGCCATACCCCCTTGAGGAGGGGCGGGATTTGTAGCAACCATGTTTTGAGGTTTAGGGGGGGAAGGATGGGTTAAGACAATAGGTTGTTGGGGGGGGCACTGTTGCGCCAACTATTTGTGGACCTCATCCTTCTGAGGACAATGGTGAGTAGGGTGGTCCTCCCCACATATCATGCAGGGAAAATGACTCTTATTTTTCTCCTTAATTCTTCCCTCCTGGGTATTTTAGGTGGAGGTGATCCCTTTCTCATTATTGGAATTACTTTTCGTGTTCCTCTTTTTATTTCCTTCAGGTTGTTAAGGATTCTTCAATTGTGTGGTGATGGCATGAACCAACAACTTCACCCTTTCGTCATACAGTTTTGAATACTTTGTCAGCAGCTAACATTCGGCTGCTTATCTGGCCTCAGATCAACAATACAGGCACTCAAATTTCCTTTTCCTACAACGCTAAATTGGGCTTTGTCATAGATAATTTTGCGCAGAAACACCACTGCGTGGATATACTTCTGCATGGAAGGACCGACAATATCTATCGCAGACAACCCTACACGGAATTCAACAAACAATATCAATGTGTCACAAATATTTTAAGGGTTGATTACACTGTGCCAAATCATGACTATCTACTCCTGCGAAGACAAATACTCAAGAAATCATTTTAAACAGAGTTTTAGAACTTGGCTGGAATTAACTGCACGCGGTCTTTACTGCAAATGCATACATTAAAATATCCATTGAGAAGATACTGAATGAAGTCAAAGGCATACACTAGAAAATTTACACACAGAGAATTTAGAGATCTCAATTAAAACATATTAGAATTACATTGGTTCTTTTGGTTGCTCAAACCTTAAACATACAATACGTGAATCACTTCACACGGTTCTTTGTTTCACCTCCATCTATCCAACCTCTTGTCAAATCTCCCTCACACTTTATTCCCTCTAATTCTTACAAAACATCCAATATATATTGAGCCCTCGAATAGTTCACAAACAAATAAATCCCGAGCTATCTTAACAAATGTCTAAACTATAGATTTTCTCCTAAGGTTTAGCAACAAATTTAACACCTATCAAAACAACTCAACACCTAGCAAACAAACTCAACAAAAATGTCTTCTAGAGACATTTCGTAATTATTACAAATTTAAATAAGAAATTAGGGAACCAACTCCCTTGGTAAATGGTTATTGACCCATGTGGTCAATTCTCTATTTTACTGTCAGATGCTCCTGCATCAAACTCCCGGGGAAGAAAAGAATTGTTCATTGGGTCTTCAAGGTATACTCCATACTTGGAAATTTTTGTTGTTGTCACCCAAGTACCATCCTTTGTTGGTTAACCTTTCCATTTAACCCAGTATTGGAAATAATCTTTGCCTCTAATCTTCTTCAGTACCTTCACATCCAATACTGTCTCAATCTCCTTTTGCACTATTTTGGGTAGTTGTTCTTTCCATCCTATTGTATGATCTTCATCACTTACAGGTTCATCTGCTGAAACATCCTTTGTCTCCTTGAAGGGATACAAATATGCAACATTAAAGATTGGAGAAATTTCAACACCACTTGGAAGTTCTATTTTGTATGCATTAGAAGAAAATTTTCTTAAAATTTTACATGGTCCAATATTTTTAAGGTTTAAATTGTTATATGTCCCTGCAGGAAAACTCTCTTTCCTCAAATATTTATGACCAAGTCACCAACATCAAAATCCATTGGTCTTCTCTTCATATCTTCTCTCTACTTATACTTGTGGTTTCTCTCTTGCAATTTTTGTTTGACCCTTTCCTGTGACTCTTGCATACTCACTGCAAAATATTCATCATCAACACTCCTTAATTCCTTTTTCCTAAATTCCTCAACTCATACTCTCCCCTAGGATGCATTCCATACAAAATCTGGAATGAAATCATCCATGTGCTCCTATTTGGTGAGTCATTATATGCAAACTTAGCTTGAGCAAGTATCTAATCCCACTTCTTAGGGTTCTCATTCACAAGGCTTCTCAAAATATTTCCCAGACTTTTTCTTACCACCTTTGTGGGTGATAGGCTGAGCTAAAACTGAGATTAGTACCAAGATTATTTCATAAGGTTCTACGAAATTGTCCCACAAATCTAGTGTCTTTGTCATAAACTATGCTTTTGGGTAAACCATGCAATCTAACCACTTCTCTAAAGAACAAATTTGCAATATTTGTTGCATCACTAGTTTTTGTACAAGGAAGAAAATGTGCCATTTTTGAAAATATATATACCAAAACATACATAGAATCGTTACCTCTCTGTGTCCTTGGCAATCCCAAAACAAAATCCATAATAATTTCATCCCATGGCCTGCTTGGAATGGGTAATGACTGATACAAACTTGTATTCTCAATTCTCCCTTTAGCATGCTGACAAATTCTGCACTTATCCACAAACTTCTTCACTTGATTCTACATACCTGGCCAATAATAAAAATAATTTACCTAAGAAAAAGTTTTATCCTAGCCAAAATATCTTGACAATCCTCCACTGTGTTTCTCTTTGATCAGGTTCTCCCTCATTGAACACTTAGGTATGCACACCTTATTGTTCTTGAACAACAATCCTTCATGTAGCATGTAGTCCAACCACTGACTCCTATTGCTGGAAAATGGATTTTCACAAGCTGCATAAGCATCTTTGAAGTCTACATCATCTCGATACATTTTTGTTAAACCATCAATTCCTAAAGTGCTAACTTGACATTCTTGCAAAATTAAATTAATCCTACTCAATGCATCAACAACTTTATTTTCTTTACCATTTTTGTGTTTAATCACAAAGGAAAAACTCTGTATAAATTTTAGCATTTTTTTTATTCAGTTTTGGTTGACTACTTATATATTGTAATGCATGATTGTCAGTGTACAGAACAAATTCTTTAGGCATGAGGTAATGTCTCCATTTCTTCAGTGCCTACATAATTGCATAAAACTCCTTATCATAAGATGAATATTTTCTTTAGCCTCATTCAGTTTCTCACTAAAATATGCAATTGGTATTTGTTCCTGACTCAATATAGCTCTTATTTCAATCCCACTGGCATCAGTCTCAACTTGGGAAGATATATCAAATTCTGGCAAAGCTAACACAGGTTGTTTGATGATATTTTTCTTCAAAATTCAAAGTTTTCGATCAATTGCCACTATCCACTTGAATGGTTGTTTTTCCTCCTTAATAGTCTCAATAATTGGAGATAATAAATGACTGAAATTTCTGATAAATTTCCTATAAAAACTTGCTAACCCATGGAAACTTCTCACCTCAAACACACTTCATGGAGTAGGCCAACTTACTATTGCTTGAACATTTTTTGGATCCATCTTTAAACCATCCTTAGATATCATAATCCCAAATATATCAGCTCATTCTTCATATAATTGCATTTCTTCAAATTAACCAGCAACGTGTTTTCATGTAAGGTACTCAAAACCATCTTGAGGTGTCTCAAATTTTCTTCCTTCATTTGACTATATATCAAGATATCATCCAAATATACTATTACAAATTTCCCAATAAATTATTTCAAAACCTCATTCATTAATCTCATGAAAGTACTTGGAGCATTTGTGATCCAAAAGGCATCACCAACCATTCATACAACCCACTATTAGCTTTGAAAGTTGTTTTTCATTCATCCCCTTCCTTGATCCTTATTTGATGATATCCACTCTTTAAATCAATCGTTGAAAATACTTAGCACCACTCAAACAATATAATAGATCATCTATTCTAGGTAATGGAAATATGTACCTTATTGTGATCTTATTTATTTCTCTTAAAGTAGTACACATATGCCATCCTCCATCTTTCTTTGGGCTAAGTATTGTTGGAACAACACATGGACTCAAACTCTCCTTTATCAATCATTTATCCAAGAGCTCTCACACCTGCTTCTTTATCTCTTCATTATCTTGAGGTGACATTCTATATGTTGTTTTGTTAGGTAAACTTGCTCCTGGAATTAAGTCATGGCTAATACTCCTTATATAGGGTAATTCATTTGGAAAACCATCAACTATAATATCAACAAACTCATCCAACATAGATTTAACTTTTGTAGGTAAATCATCTAAATTGGTACTTGTAAGTATTACCTTGGGTTTGTCAATCAAAGAAAAATGTACCTCCTCTTTCTTGACTTTTCATAGTAGTTCATTTCCACTCGTCAGCAACACACTAGGATCAACTTCTTCTTTGGCTCCTTCATCCTGCAAAGGCAACAATACATGCTTGTGTCCATCTTTTTCTAGAGAATAAGTGTTCCTCCTACCATCATGAATATATTTTCTATCATACTGCCACGACCTTCCCAACAAAACATGCCAGACATCCATAGGCAATTTGTTACATAATATATCATCCTTGTAGCTACCAATTTAAATTTCCACCTTACATTTCTCATTCACCAAAACTTGATGTCCTTTCTGCAACCAAGACACTTCGTAGAGAGTGGGATGCACTGTCCTCTTCAGTTCCAACTTCTCTACCATTTCAATGGAAACCAAATTATCTGTGCTACCACTATCAATAACAACTTTGCAACACTTACCTCCTGACTTGCATACAATCCTAAATAGACTTTTCCTCTAAGATGGTTCTTTAGCTTCCTTCTCTGATTTGATCATAACTCTTTTCAGCAACAATTATTCCCCTACCTCAAGAACTTTTTATTTTGTGTCTACATTCACATTCTCTTCTTTAGCTTCTACAATATTTTCATTTCTTTGACCCGTTGATTTATTTTCTGGGCAGTCCCATGACATATGGCTTATCTTTCCACAAGTATAACATCTAATTTCTCTGCCTCTACCTCTAGAGAAAAATCTTCTACCTCTCGATTCTCCACCTCTTGATGATTGACTACTTGAGCTTGAGCTTTTTCCTTCATCTCTTGTAGTATGAAATCTCCCTATGTTATTGGATTGTCCTTTACCTCTTGTTGGACATCTTCCTCTGTTCTTCTGGTTATGTTTTCTGGTCAGCTTCTCCTCTACCTTCAAAGCTACTTGATAGGCATCCTCAAGTGTCTTCAGGAACAAAATTTTAATTGCATCTTGTATATCATATCTCAAGCCATTAATATACCTAGTAACCTTTTCAACATCTTCTTCAATGTGACCAGCTCTAATTCTCAATCTCTAAAATTCTTATGTATACTCTTTCATAGTCATAGCCTTATGTCTGAGATTTTGTAACTATCTGAACAAATTTAGTTGGTAATCCTTAGGCATGAACTTGTTTTTTAACTTAGCAATCGTCATGTCCCAATTATTAATCTTAGCTTTACCTTTTTGGTTCCTGTCAGCTTGCAATTCACCCCACCATAAAGTTGCATGACCTTTTAGCCTTGTCACTGCATAGTTTACCTTCTTTATTTCATCTACATCTTCATAATCAAAGTATTTGTCCAGGGCATTAATCCATTCAATCAATTCTTCGACATTCAGGTTACATTCATACATTGGTACCTCTACCTTTGGTCTAGCACTGACCTTTGTGACTACCCTTATCAATCATTCTTCTGTTGTTTCTTATTCTTCCTCTTCTTCAAAGGTTGTTGCTTCTTCACTTTCGTTGATATCTACTGTATTAAGTTCCCTCTTCATGGAAATCTCCATTCCTTAAATCCTTGCTCAGTGTTGTTTCACCTCCTTTTGCAATTCCACATTTGCAACTGGTATGCTTCAACCCCTTCTCCTAGGCGACATCTTCTCTTTCTTTAAGAACCCACTTACTATGTAATATATGATACCAAAAATGATGGAGTAAACCACCAAATTCACCCTTTCATCACAGATTTTGGAATAATGTGTTAGCAACTAACATTCGGCTACTTATCTGGCCTCGGATCAACAATACAGATGCTTGAATTTCCTTTTCCTACAGCGCTGAATTGCACTCTATCATAGATAATTATGTGCAGAAACACCACTGTTTGGATATACTTCTATGCAGAAGAACCAATGAGATATGTCTTAGACAACTCTGCATGGAATTCGACAAACAATAACGACGAGATCCGTCGCAGACAACTCTGCACAGATTTCGACAAACAACACCGACACAATTTTTCACAAACAACTTTGTGCGAAATTCAACAAACAATATTGATGTGTTGCAGGTATTTTAAGGGTTGATTCCACTATGCCAAATCATGATTGTCTACTCCTGCAAAGACAAATACTCGGGAAATCATTTTAAATAGAGTTTTAGAACTTGATTGGAATTAACTGCATGCGGTCTTTCCTACAAATGCATACATTAAAATATCTAGAGACAAGTTATTGAATGAAGTTAAAGGCATACACCAACAAATTTACACATGGAGAATTTAGATATCTCAATTAAAACATATCAGAAGTACATTGGTTCTTTTGTTCGCTCAGACCTTAAACATATAGCACACAAATCACTTCACACGGTTCTCTATCACACTGCCATCTATCCAACCTCTCATCTAATCTCCCTCACACTTGATTCACTCTAATTATTACAAAACATACAATATATCTTGAGCCCTCGAAGAGCTCACAAACAAACAAATCCCGAGTTATCTTAACAAATGTCTAAACTAGAGATATTCTCCTAAGGTTTAGCAACAGATTTAACACCTATCACAACAACTCAACACCTAGCGAAAAAACTCAACCAAAATGTCTTCTAGAGACATTTCATAATTATTACAAATTTAAATAAGAAATTAGGGAACCAACTCCCTTGGTAAATTGTTATTGACCCGTGTGGTCAATTCTCAATTTTACTATCAAATGCTCCCTCATCATGTGGACTACACCGAATTCACCTTGGAGGTCTGAGTAGGACCCCAATAGTTTGAGCACTAGTACCAAAAGCTGACGGGTGTGACTTAATAGACATTTGACCCATCTGATCAGCTAACTAGTTTACATAGGCATGTGAAATAGAACCAACCACACCATCGACATGAAGTCCTGGGTTTGATTTCTTTGGATCAATCAAGGACCGAGGAGCATTTGGGATGATATCATAAAGTGTACCTGATTGCAAATAGATCAAGTCCAGGTGTTGGGCATGTAAAATGGCATGCTCCTCAATGGTTTCCCCAACCATAGCTACATCTTTGGAAATGGGTGGTAGGAGGGACTTTGTGAACCACACCATAAGGAGCTTGTCTTGAATTTGAGTCTTAATCATCCTATGTCTTTGTCTCCACTCATGTATATGATTGGAAATGTGACTAGCACTATATTGATGCAGTGAAGTCAAGAGCTTAGTTCCTATCTCATACCGAATGGGAAATTTTTAATGCGTTAAGAATGTCATTGCCAGGTCATTGAAGCTTTTAAAGGAACCGCCTTTTAATTCAATGTACCATTTGGCGGCATCTCTGGTCAGGGATCTCTCAAAAAGACGCAGCCTTACACTATCATCCATCAACGAGTTGGATGAACACCATAAATGGTATGTGATGATGTGTGTGGAGGGGTCCTCTCATGGCTTTCCATCGAATTTTGGAATATCTAATGGCAACTTGGAAGGAATTGTTGGAAATGTTGGGTCATGGGAAATAGGGTCATTTGTTAATCATGAAAAATCCTGTAAATCTAACATTGTGAGGAAAGGAAATGGCGCAAATGAATGTTGGGAGGGATGTGAAGTCTTTGTTGTCCTAGACGGACCTTGCAGTCCCCCCATATGTGTATTGTTGGAAGGTTGAGGGGTTATAGGAGAGTGATTTCCCCCATGAATGGTGGCACTTTGTTAAGTTCCAAAGACCTGAATACAAAATCACCACTACAAATATACAAGGACAATATGCAAAATCTTCTTTATTATTATTAAACCCTTAGGGTAGGGCAACATCGTATAATGGATCCTATTATGGAAGGGATCCTCTCCTATTCACTTACTTCTTCGAGGGGGCATCCTCCTATTGAGCTACCGCTCCAAATACAATAATTCTCTTCATATCCCATTTCATTGCTTGAACCTCTTTATATATTGCTACCATCAC
>JASDQU010107871.1:54554-65910 GCA_032191745.1 Picea mariana
CATAATGCACCATAATGCATCCAAATATATCTTTCCTCATAGACTGGGTGGTATGTCGGCCCACAGAAAGGTATGGAATGTTCGGAGGTGACACCTAATATGTGGAATCTGCAACTACATCCAGAGGAAACCAAACAAACTTTGATAAAGAACATGGCTTTCTGTCAAGTCGGCTACCATATCCACATACAGGTCATCAAAGTATGAAATAGAAACTCTTGTAGTGATAATATGTCGTTTTATCCACCCATACAAATTCTGTTACCAGCCTCCAAGGAAGACAAATACTTGTGAGATCTCTACAATTCGATACAGTGGCCAAATTTGTGTTGTTGGAAGAAGTTATATACTTAAACGAAGAACTATCTTGCAGGTGACCTAAAAATCCATTACAATTCCCAGCAATAAAACAAAGAAGTTCAACAAACAAATTTCCAGGCAACCTTTTCAACCAACCAAAGCATCGAACATAGGGAGAACACCAAACATACTTGATCTTTTTTTTTCGTCCTCTCTGAGTTTCTCTTGTATAACAGAGTTTTTTTTTACTCAAAGATCACATCACATAAATCCAATCTCTCTTCTTTCATCTTCCCCTTGATGACATCTCTAAGTTGTCTTACATGTTCATGACCAGGAACATTAGAACGAAGGCACCCTAAAGCGCAACTCTTTGATGATAGAGAGAAATGGAAATAAGTATTTAAAAGAAAGGTTGGATGGTCTTTCGTACATTTTGTGTTGATTCCTTTTAATGACATATGTTCTCAATATTTTCAGTTATTAATGCCAATCTTTTTTAATATGTACGCTGAATAGTGACTAGCAACACATATTAAAATTCTCATATCTGAGCAGATTCTCAAATATGACATCTAAGATATGCACAATATTAAAGAGGGGAATGATGTGAAGGCCTCTGTAGGTCACACGTTCGTCAACTATGCTGAAGATTTTAAGAAAACTAAAATTGCACAAGAAAAAAAAAAAATTCGCCAATTCAAAATGCAGGCAAAAAGAAATTACCAGATCCCATAAAATTCGACTCTCTATTCATTTTAATGGTAGATGTCCTCGAGCTTTCCATTTATTAAAGCCCATCATTTAAAAATGTACAATATTAAAGAGGGACATGACGTGAAGGCCTCTGTGGGCGACACATTTGTGAACTATGCTGAAGCTTTTAAGAAAACTAAAACTACAAAAAAAAAACATTATTTTTGCAACTTCAAAATGCAGGCAAAAAGAAATTACCAGATCCCATAATATTCATCTGTCTATTCATTTTAATGGGAAATGTCCTCAAGATTTTCAGTTATTAAATCCCATCATTTCAAAATGCACAATATTAAAGAGGGACATGACGTCAAGCCCTCTGTGGGTGACACGTTCGTGAACTATGCTGAAGCTTTTAAGAAAACTAAAACTGCAGAAGAAAAAAAAAATCGCAAATTCAAAATGCTAGCAAAAAGGCGGTTTCATAGGTAAGGCACTTTAGTACTCAATGTTCTTCAAATTCAATGACATTTTTATTATTTGATTAAATGGGAAAAAACATCTCACAACCTAGAAGGAATGTCATATATGATGGACAACTCATTGGAAAAAGCCATAGAGAGAATGTGAATTGAGTATCTATTAACCGCGGAACTACGTTGCATTTGAGTCTTTAGTTTTCCCTGCCTGTTCAAAATAAAAAACAAGGAAGGGTTGAATATTAGCCTGTCTATTTATTTTAATGGGAAATGTCCTCGAGCTTTCCAGTTATTAAAGCCCATCTTTTCGAACCTGTCTGTTCGATTCTGACTTTTGAAAGCATATTTAATGTGTATTGGGAAGTGCTAAATGTAGCTGGGATGGATCCCTATGTAACAGACATTACTACTATTTTTTAGTTTTTATCGATGAGCGTATGTAGAATGTACGTAAAGAAAAGTAATTCGAGAATGCTATTTTTTGTGCACATGAGCCCTTGAAATTCAAATAGTCCGCAAGTCCAATTGTATATTTGTATATCATGGAACTTTTTGTGCTATTTGTAGGACACAGAACAATAGTGGCTGAAGTTAGAGCCCGCCACCCCTAGAACCCGTGATCCAAAAAATGCTTACTATTTTTTTTGTGTGTTTTTTTGTCCACCAGGATATGTAAAACGACGTACGTAAAGTAAACTATTTCATCAATGCTAATTTTTTTAGGCATGACGGACTTCAAATTCAAATAGTCCGCAAGTCCGATGGTCAATTTGTATATCAAGGAACTCTATGATTCTCAATTTTTAGCCGCCCACCTCGAGAACCCGCAATGCAAAAACTAGCTAAGTATGGGATGAGGTCTCCGTGCATGCTTTATATATCTACTTTACAAAATTACATATTTACTATGTTTAATTTATGTTGTCCAGGAAACCTATAATTTAATAAATTTCAATGTCTTCTGTCCAGGATCCCTTCCTTTAAAGAAAACTAATTCGGAAATGCTAATGTATAAACCATATTTCGATACCACCTATCTGCCAAGCCACATCTATAAAACTGGCTAAGTATGCAACTGAACGACGACTAGTCAGAATGATTGTGGAACTCTCTGTGCTATTTGCAGGGAACAGAAGAACAAAAGACCAATTTTCATCCCACCACCCTRAGAACYCGCAATCATTAACCTATGTTGTTCAAGAAACTATAAMTTCATAAATTGCATTCTCTTCTGTCYAGGAGGATTTTTTTTAAAGAAAACTAATTCAGGAAAGYTAATGTATAGACCACACATGACCTGTCATAAGATGCAAATGAACTGTAATCTCTTGGAATGACCACAAAAGCACGATAAAGTAGAGTCAAACGCAGTTTACAACAAGAAAGTAAAAGGGAGAGAAGAGCTATATCTCCCACACCGCAAAAGRAAATTTCATAACTATGAAACCGTAGTAACACAGAATCCATGGAAAAAGAATCAACAACTATGAAATATATTTTGAGCTCGACAAGATCTGCTTCAAAGTGTAACATATGCAATTGACATCGTCTGMAATTCTTTACTCTGTTATTTTATCTTAATAAGCCCAATTTTCAGACTGCCAGCCCCAGAAGCTGCGATCATTAACCTATGTTGTCTAGGAAACCTATAATTTCATAAATTGCATTCTCTTCTGTCTAGGAGGCCTTCTTTTAAAGAAAACTAATTTGGCAAAGCTAATGTATACGCCGAACATGACTTGCCATAGTTCAATAGAACCTATTGGTGAATTCGCATCCATAAAAATGGCTAAGTACGCAAGCGAACGGTGGTCGCTCGGAATGACCACAGAAAATGACAAACTAGAGTCAAACGTAGTTTACAACGGGAAAGTAAAAGGGAGAGAAAAACTATATCTCCTACACAACAAAAGGCACTCTCATAACTATGAAAGCATAGTAACACAAAATCCATGGAAAACACATCGGCAACTTTGAAATATATTTTCATGCCAACAAACTCTGTTTCAAAGCATAACAGATGCAATTTACATCGCCTGCAATGCTTTAGTCTGTTATTTTATCTTAATAGTATTCTATGCAAACCAAAGTACAAAAAATGTAACCAGAGATCCAACCGTAGATGCAACATCCAAACATTGCAAACCCTGGGCAAACAAGAAAAAACACCAAATAAGAACCCAAATAAAAAGAACCATAAGGCCCAAGTGCAGGCACAGAACCGGAACCCTGCAAAGTCGAATCAAGCAACAATAAACAACATACAATGAAAAAAGGAACAAACAACAACCACCCCCCAAGAACGAGGCTCTTCCAATCACGACTGCAGAAACCCAAACGTGCAAACTGCAACAACATGAACAGGCAAGCAAGACAAACGAGAACATGCAAATAAGAAATCAGTGCCATGAAAAAATCAAGCATGGAACAGTGAACCAACAATTCCCCTGGAGCATATAAATTTTAAAAATGGAAGAAAATTTCTTGTAACAAACCTATTAAGTAACCATTCAACACTACGAAGCTTGTTAGGTAAACATTTAAGTCTGTCAGAAATGCACTGTAAACATTTAAGAAAAAAATTCAATGTGGCAGGTCTCTGACGTATCCCAAATAAATTCATATACTTTTTGTAACAATAGTTCGAACGCCAGAGAATGAATTGCAAAGCCAAACTTTGGATATGCCACCATATCAAACATTGACATAAATTTACCTAGCATAAAATCCTAAACCAAACATTCGAATTAATGGTAGCATTAATCCACGTTCGACGAATGCATAACAAAATTTATGATTCAAAAATGACCATATACTACCAAATACTTTGGAAATGCAAACATATTTTACATTGGGAATAACGAAGGTGGCAATAAGACCTCCAATCCTTTGTCCAATTAGATCTTGACAAACATGATACTTTTTATTATATAAAAATCGATGTTTTCACTTCCCTTGTTCCAACAATGGACAATAGGAAAATATTTCTAGTCAATGCACAAGCTAATACCAAGTCAACGATTTATTGATCACTATAGTCCCTCTATGTCTACGACAGGGACTAATAATACAAGGTAAAAATTTATGGATCAAATGATATCTAACTTTTGAATCTTTTATTTGATTATGTATTTATATGTAAAATAATACATGGTAAAAATTTATAGATCAAATGATATCTAACTTAGTATTACAATAATGAGATACTAACAAATTCCTAAGTAACCAACCTTGGTTTCTAATCTTACACTCAAAAAGTATTATTTCTCGAGGAAAAAATTAGTATTTGTAGTATTGACCACAACTCTATGCTTTCCAGAAGACGGACAACGACTCAACGAGGAGACTCGCAGGGTTGGAATTTCACGGTTAAATTCTTCATCATGAAGCAATTTAGTGGTCAGATACTGCAAACACTTAAACGTATCCATCATCAAACAACTCTGAAATATGTAATTCTAAACGTAAATTTGACTTTTAACTTTGACAAGTGACATCGATTTAAAACTCCAAGGTTCCATTCTCGCTATGATTTGCCTCACCTGAATAGTAGGGAAAAAAAGGATGAGATGGATACAAATCTTGGGTGATTTTTCCAAATAGATACCCTTTAGACCTAACACCAGAGTTGAAGAAATTCTATGTCTTTCGGTGTAGCCTTTGACTTCATTGCAGGTTTCTCAAATCAACTTCCTTGCTCTCATTCCTCTTGTGGAATCAACTCTTGACTGACGTACCATTTACTGATTCATTCAGATCACAATTCTACTATGATCCAAACCCCTAAGCCTTTAGAGATATTGTAAGCGTTTATTACTTTGGAAGGTTCCTTAGCAAAGATTTTATCTAGTTTTTATATAACTATTTATCTTAACCCTTCTCCAGATCTATTAAGCATGTAGAAGGATTAAAAAAATTAAGGTGGGAATGATCTATGTTATTATATATGACTTTAAAAATACGTCATGAGAGAAACTGGGTTTTGCTTGTGAATTAGTGGTTAAATTATACATTTTCAACAAAAATATTAAGAAGACCAGTAGAAAGAGTAAGGCAGAACGAGCAATGAAATCTTCTGTAGAGGCAAAATGGAGGAGAGAGGAGAAGTGAAATCTTATGTAGAGACAAAATGGAGGAGAGAGGAGACATTGGTGCGTGTGGTGGGAAGTGATGCAATGATCTGGCATAAAATTTTCTATGTGGACAATTTTTTGTGGGAAACTAATAGTGTGGCCACTATATTTGTATTTTCCACCTTGAGCATGCCTAATTTGCAAGATGGGGCTAACTTGAACAATTAGAATTTCCTCAACCTATGTAAGTATTGACATGACTATGGGTTGGTCACTGGGGTCCATATTATTCCATTTGGAGAAACGATGACTATTATTTTCTCTATGACAACGAGTACAAATGTTTCCATTTGGATATGGGTGAGTTGATAAGACTACGGGTTGGTTATTGGGGTCCATATTATTCCATTTGGAGAAACGATGACAATTATGTTCTCTATCGCAACAAGTAAAAATGTGTCCATTTGGATATGGGTGAGTAGGAATGTGAGGATATGATTCCATACATGTAGTGTATGTATGTATGTTAGATAAGGCATCAATACGTTTTGGGAAATATTGGGAAGCATGCGGGTTGTTGTTCTAGAAAACATGTTGGAAATTCCACAATAGGTTGGTTTGGGTTTATAAGTGAAGTCTCTCTAAGTCTCTCCAAGTTTTTATTTTTTTCCATCCTATTTTATTCTTTATATTTTAACCTTATACAATTATTTAATGCAAACATATTTTCAGTAAAAGAATAGAAAAGATACAATGGAAAATACAGACATTACACAAAGATTTTTCCCCTGGAACCCAAACCGGTAACACAAGAATATTCTATATTCATTCACATCATACATTGTTTACAATACAATATACATATAGGAGCAAGTGGCATCCAAAACCCTAACCCAATGACCTGGATTAGTCAACAACCCTAATTCCTTAACCGAAAATAGAAAACCATCAACGAAAAATCATGTGTCAAAAAACCGTCCAACAATGGAAACAAAAATTGAGGAGACACGAAAAATGAGGAAAAAATGGCAACACGTTTCCCGAGGAAAACAAATTTGACACTAGAGGTAGTCATGCAAATAATATAACACATACCCAACATATTCAACATTGTTCATTTTGTTGGATCCTAGATGTAGATAGAGGAGTGGTGACCAGGCTAGTAGTTTATGTATTAATAGTGTCATTGTTCCATCTATTTCTTTTTTTTTGTTTTATTTATGTAGAATGAATTGCATGGCGCTCCCGATTGTATAGAGTCTTGTTGGAAGTTGAATTTGTGAAGAATTTATGTGTGAAGCATTTGATGGAATTCCTTATTGAAAGAGAATGTGCCTTTCTAATGATCTTGAGAGTCCTTCACATGCGGTGTTTTTTGTTGTAGTTTGGAACATTGGGGCATTTTTTATGCCAGATGGAATTCCCTATAAGAGAAACAAAGAAAATTTTTTAGGTAAAACTCAAATTGCTTGATAACACATTTTGTATGTTTGATAACATGTTTTTGTAACCATATTCTCAAAATAGCTATACAAGCAATATATATATATATATATATTAAAATATGTTTTAAGTGAATGCATAGGTTGCATTTCCTTCCATATAAATGTTATAATGAAGAAAAAAAACTCCAAAACATAAACAATTTATATAATATGTATATGCAAAAAAGTAGGGTAATCACAAGTTGGTGTTTGAAAGAAATAACCATAACACTTTGTAAGAACTATTTAGCCAATATTTCAGGGATCGGGATGTCATCTTTTGTCTTTGATATGTGATCAAGTTTATCACATGAAATCAAGATGCATTTGATTTTTTTTTATTGGAAAATATTTCTTTATGCACTACTAGCTTGAACAAGTAGCTATGAAAGAACAACTTTCCAAATATGTCTGTGATTTTTTTGGCATTTCCCTCATATTCATATTCATATAACTTATTATCAGAAACACCTATAAGTTGTTTGACAACTTATTGAAATGTTGTAACATTGATTTTGATTGTTTGGTCTTCAATGTTGAACTGGAAAATGTACATGTATTCAAATTCAAAAACATGTTGATCGCACCTTTGGAAATTTCAGACACCATCCTCAATAGGTGTGAGTTTTTTTTTACACTTTCGATCTTTAAATGTAAGTGGGCATGCAACATACCAACAACTATTTGTATTTAAAGAATGCATATTTTCCTCAACTAAAATGAATGTATGGTTTGGCTCTTTGCCAATCCCCTCATTTTCTATTTCAAGCAAGTGTTTTTTAATGGAAAAGTTCCCTCCTCAAGCTCCATGTGCACATAATGGATGAAAAGCTAGATCTATTAAAGGGTTATCGAACCAGGCTCTCAAATCTTAGGATTCTTTGAGAATAGGATTGATGGAAAGTTGGGATGTGAAGGTTCTAGTAATTGATATCCTGTTAAAGTCAGTTATTTTTCCTACTTTGAGAGCGATTATTGAAAATGTATTTGATGTTGGAGTTACTTCACACACACCTAGGATTTATTTTTCCTAAGGTTTTTATTTTTTTATTAGTCATAATTAGTCATTATCCAGTCTCCTATATTTTAGGAGAGAATATTCCACCTGGAGAATATTCTCTTTTAGTTCACACTTCAGTTTGACTAGTTGAGTTGAGTTTAGATGTTGCATTGGAATCATAACCATGCAACATTGGGATCCTCACCATGATAATTAGACCTTGCCTTGGTATCATCACTAGAGTGGCGCATTAGCCTTGATTCCTTCAGTCAAAATTATGCCTTGACTCAACTAGGTGGCAGTTCACTCCCGTAATTGTCTGAGAGACTAGAATAGGTGGGAGTTCACTCCCGTAATTGTTGGTGTGTGTCCAGATCACTCTAGACCACCACTATGGTGAATTGGTTCACCTCAAGTCAAAATCATTGAGTTATACAAAGTATATCATGTGTAAATTATTCATTATTCACAACGGTTAATGAGAATTCTTTCCATTCTTTCTCTCCTTCTTCTTCTTTTTCCAATTATCTCTGCAAATGTGTGTATTATTGTTTAGCTAGATCTATTATGTGCATGTTCAACACATTTAAATGGTATAAGAGCCGACGGACTACTAAGAAAAAGCTACACCAAAAAAAAATTGTAGATACAAAATATTGAAGACAATGGAAAGATGGAATTCCAAAAAGAATTCATTCTTACACCTTACAACTATTTTGCATGGAAAGAGAAAATAGCCATACATCTCCAATCCATAGGGTTGTACATGTTAACCATGAATACAAATATAGATCCGACATCATCCATAGAAAAATCCAAGTACTTAAATCGCATGGATGAGGCACTCGGAACAATTTGCAGTCTTACTTCTCCCGATCTCCTTTTTCACATATCTTCCTATAAGACTCCCAATGAAGCCTGGAAAATATTGGAAGGGATATTTGGAAAATAGGATGAGATGAGGGGACACATGCTGGAGGTGGAGCTGCTCACATTGGATCCAAAAATCTTCGAGAATATCCAAGATTTCTTTATAAAATTCAAGGATTTATTGTCGCAACTCAAATCTTGCGGGGTTGATAAATTGAAGGAGGAGAAACAAATGGTTCTCACAATTCTCTCCAATATTGGTCCCGAATTCTCTGTATTTGTATCTACATTCCATACTGTCAGATTCACCTCTAGAGCCACCTGGAAGATGCCTTCTCTTGAGGAATTTATCGAATCCCTGACACAAGAACAAACCAAGCTCATCAACATGGGCGCAATCAAAGGCCCAACGGCGCATGCACTCACTATACATGATGGCAGCCACAAATATCAAAAATATAAAGATAAATATAAGCGGAAATATAATGCACATACAAATAAGGAAGGGTACACAAAACCCTTCACCGATGCCTCCAGATCCAAAGGAGAAAAGGGAAGAAAAGGAGAGAAATGCACATACAATCACAAAGGATTTCATTTGGAATCCGCATGCATGAAAAAAAATATATATCTGATGTCTCAAATAATTCATCAAAACAACCTTGGAGATCGCATCCCTGAGGGTGCAAAGAAGAAGAAGCCAAAAGATATGAATTCCAAGAAAGACAATTCTAGCCATGCCTTGATTGCCATCAACTCCTCTCCCGATGCTTGGATCGTAGATTCAGGACCAACACATCACATGGCTACCTCAGAAGTAGTATATTCTTCTTTGGATGCATTCAAAGGCCCTCCTATTCTTATGGGGGACAACTCTTCTGTCAAAGTCACCGGCAAAGGAAGGATTGAACTCACCAACGGAAGCTTCGAGAACATGTTGCATGTTCCCAAGATTTTTGTCAACCTTCTCTCTGTGTATCAGATGAAGAATTCTGACACTGAAAATAAAGTCATCTTCACACCAAATTCCATGGACATATATGACATGCAAACCAACTCCAGGGTTTCTACTGGTGAGGTAAATCATCCGTCTAGATTGTATACATTTTCTGAATTCATTGAACCTGATTCTTCTTTACTGCTTACTCATGTTGATGAAAGTAGTAGGATATGGCACGAAAGGTTTGGACATTTGAATTTAAGATACATGCAACAAATTAGCAAGAACAAATTAGTTTATGGTCTACTAGACATCCATTTCTCCAAGGGAGTATGTGAGGGATGTGTTCTTGAGAAACACCCTCAAGAGAAATTCGACAAGGGAAAGTCTCAGCGAGCTTCCGCGCCTTTAGATTTGATTCACAGTGACCTCATGGGTCCTTTTCCAGATCCATCGATCAACAAAGCAAGGTTTGGTATCATTTTTGTTGTTGATTTCTCACGTTTTACTTGTATCTACTTTCTCAGGAAAAAATCCGAGGTCTTTCAACACCTCAAAGATTTCAAAGCTTTGGTTGAGACACAATCCGGAAATAAGATAAAAGTCCTCCAAACTGATAACGGGGGAGAGTATGTGAATCATTATATGCACAATATTTTCCATGAGGCAGGGATTCAGTTGCAGCATACAGATCCCTACACTCTGCAACAAAACGGAGTTGCTGAGCAGAAAAACTGATCTCTAAAGGAGATGGCATCTTGCATGTTTCATGCAAAGTCACTACCATAGAGACTATGGGCCGAAGCACTTAACTATGCAACATACATCCAAAACATATCTCCCCATAGATCTGTCAAGGATGAGACCCCTTATGAGGCTTGGAGCGGCCTCAAACCGGAAGTGACCCACTTTCTCATTTTTGGTTCATGTGCATGGGCCTGGATTCCCTCTGAAAAGAGGAAGTCACTTGATCCATATATCCTTGAGTGCATTTTTGTTGGATACCCCGACGGTGTGAAGGGATATCAACTTATTGATCTTTCCTCGGACCGTCTCATCATTGAGCATAGTGTCCAATTCGAGGAAAGTGTCTCGCATGCACCTCAACAGCCGCATGCAAACACCTTCATTCTTCCACCTGTTCGAGATGATGAGCATGCACATGTCGACTCTTCTTCAGACGAGAGTTCTAATTTAGAGGAATCAGATGATTCAAATTCAGATTTAGAGTCAGTACAGTCGGATGTAGAGTCAGATTATCCAGATGTAGTTGCAGAGCCAGAACAGAGGCCCGAGTGGGCACAGACTACTCTTCAGGATGCAGGGGATCTCGTGGGTGATCCAAACAATACTAGGAGGACTCGATCTGATTTTAAGGAGCCTCCTGTTTCACTCACTGCCAGTGAACCATTTCCTTCAAGGCATATTTTCTTGGTTCAGTATTCAGATCCATAGTCTTATGGAGAGACTGCTAGAAATCCATTTTGGGAATCTGCCATGCAGGAGGAGTACAA
>JASDQU010107872.1:27421-42866 GCA_032191745.1 Picea mariana
AAGAAGCGACAAATCATTTCTTAAGATAAGCACTCTTGAATAAGGTGCTGGAAAACTCAGAGACACCTTCCCATCAATAAATTACCTCGAAATTCGTGAATAACTCCTGGCCTTCTGTTAATAGAATGTGTTGAAATAATTTATGCTGAGAAATAATAATAACCCAAGAAATCTAAGGAATCGAAAAGAAAAAAAAAATCTTAGTTGCAACTAGATCATTCGGACAAAAGGGAGATAAACCTGCGCGTTCCTCAACAACGCAGAGGAGAAGAGTGAAACAACGCTCAGATACGTTGGGATTCCTCCAAAAATCCGTAGGGACACTACGTCCATACTCAGAGATGAGAGGACGAGTTGCGTGGGTTTACTCCACCCATAACGCAGGGAAGGGAATTCAATGACATTGCAGAGAGAAGCACACGAAAACGTGGGGAATGAAGAGAGCCTGGGGCTGGGTGCAAGCCTTCCAGCGCAGAGGTATCAAGGTTGATTCTCTGTAACCACAACTTTGAACGTTGGGCCAAACCAGAATGGAATGCTGACGCAAAAGCGACAAATGACAGGAAAAGCCCAAGGGAACTCGTAGAACATAAAATAACTCAGTAAAAGAAGTGCAGATGTACAAGAAATAGGTAGATCCAAAGGAAAAAGAAACGCAAATTGTCAAAAACGTTGAGGGCAAGCATGAATACACTAAGGCAATTCGTTTGTGATGGGCGAATTTAAGAACTGGGAACTGGGTAAGGAGCCAAATAAGGAAAACGTTATGTCTCCTTCAATCAGGCACGGACTTGGAAGAAGGTGTTCCAAACGCAATCAAGGTGAAACAAATACTTAAAATGCAGAGGATAAGTTTAAGGTGGGAAGGGTCGTAAAAACGCAATCAAGTTGAGAAATTTGCAAATATTAGGAAAAATCCCAACCGTTTTTACAATTTTATGAGATTGCCTCAATGGGTCCATCATCAAGAGAGAAAAGAGTAGGTCTAACCAAAACATATAGGTAGAGATGATGATGAGGTATTCCTATTGGGAATTCAATTTCATTCCAACATTCAAGAATGCAATAACACTATCATAATACCATTTGAATACACTTTAAATTTTTCCATCTAATAATACACAATATTACACGTAACTTAAGCACACAAGTCTTCTTCGTTCCAGATCTATGACAAAACAAATTACCCACTACATTACATTTCCAACGATCCATTAAAATTTTCATCCACAACTAACCTATAAATAGAATTTAAACAATTACTAGTGCAAATTTAACATGTGTATCGTAACCGAAGTCGAAGAATCTGAAGTGGTTGTCCTGTGCTTGGGCTTAGTCCAATTCCTGCTTGCTAACCGCTGAGACCTCACTGATACCTCCCATCCAATGCTAGGGGTACTCTTCTTCCCCCTGAGCCCCCCAAGCCACAAATGGGCCACACACACAAACCAAAGAAAGCTATCTCTGAGCTCGCCTCACAAGGTCGAGCTACCACTCTTTATTCAAGCTGGGTATCCCAACTCCCACAAGAAAAATCAGTCAAGAGAAAAAAATCCAGCAACATAACCTTATGGATATGAGACATGATAATTTCCCCTCTTTTGTCATTTCTTTTATAGAGTTCTTCTTAGTGACACTTCTATTTGCACATTAAATTTGTTTTATTAAAAATTAATTAGGAAATATTCTCCCTCGTACACTTGTCACCTGATCCCTTAGTTGCAATATCATTTCATTTAGTCAATTTAATTAAATTGTCAATTTCTCTCACCCACCTAAAAGCGTTCCTAAAAACGCTCCTCAATGTCTCTTTATTCCCTCACATTCCCTTAACGACTGACGTCTTTCTTAAAGCTTAGTTGAGTTAATTTTAGGAAAGTTCTCTAGACTAGATTAATTTCTATGTTCCACATTCCTTTTGCATTTAATTTCCCCCTTTTGTCTAAGTTCGAATTTAACGAGTTTTGCACATAAACAACAATTAAATTTTTTTGATGATTTATTTCTCCTTTAAGTTATAAATTGGATTTTTCTTCATCCCCCCTTTATTAATTGATTAATTAATTTTTAGTCCTCGTACCCTATTTAGACCTATGCTTCAATTTCAACTAGGCTTAGAAAAAAAAAATCAAGGATATTTTATAATTAAAATACTTTAATCAAACCTAATTATTTTAAGGCTAACCATGTCAAAGTAATATATTGTTTTCTAGACACCTAGGTTCATTGAATCACCTGTGTTTACAAACTGCGATGTTCCCTTCAAGATGCAATGTGTGCTCCAAGGGTGTTACTCGTCTTTATTCATGTTTCATTTATGCGATGTGTCCTTCAAGATGCACTACGTGCTCTAAGGGTGCCACTCGCCTTTTAACTGATTTTGGTAGACGTCCAACCCTTGGAGTCAATACTCTGTGAGGCAACCATGTGGGAGACTAAGGGTCTCTAAGGAATAAGGACCCTGTCTTATTACGTGCCCCTTAAATCTTTGTGAGTGACTATTTCAGTCCGCCCTCACAGTATCATGGATCTCTTAGCTAGGTAATCATTAACCTACAATCCGAGCCACGATGGGAGTGCTAGTAGGGTGTGGCAGGACTTTTACCACACCTCTCCCTCAATATCTTTGGTTTTCGTGCATAACCCCTTTACTCCAAATGTGAGTTTTATTAACAAGCTATCGTCAGTCTGCATCCATCAACGAAACATGTCAGTGATCCATAAACAACATCATAATATACCAGTCATATGTCACATATGCAATAACATAAATACTCAAACCATAAATAGTCCACTCCCTGACTCGATCCACAATCGAAGGAGGTCCATCGATGCCACTAGCATCCTTAATCTGTCAAGAGTCTTGCACACTCAAGAGAAACCAATCAATAACACCCGTCGACACATATATAATCAAATAACATATCATCATATCCACAACATCATCATAATCCATAAGCGAAACAATCAATCATATAACGAACCAGATCACTTGCACGCAAGTGTCCTCAAAGAATAAGTCACATCAGATGCGTGCAAGAGAGGGATGTTACATTGGTTCTCTTGGAGTTCCAATGCTCCCGTTTATATGGGAGCATTGGTGCTCTATCTTGAATAACCAAAGCCAGTAGTGTTCTTCTTTAGTATAAGGGCATTGATTCTCCACTTTAGGCATACTACCTCTGGTGTATGGGGGGTTTTGATTGCTTTTTGTCAAACATGTTTCATGTATCAATTTAATGGTTTTGTAATTACAATATATTCAATTGTCAAATGGTTTGTGTGTTTTAGCACTTACAATGGTTTGTATGGCTGGTTTCACTAGCCTTCGTATATTGTAAAAATTAACATTTCAATATTAATTATTAATTATTGTACATTTTCATAATAACATTTTCTATTTGGTTCTAACACATTGTTTATCAATATATATAAATAACAAATACATATAAATAACAAATCCATGACAAAAATTAATGACTTCATTAGCAAAAATTGAAGTAGTTATCCCTTAAAATGGATTTAGTAAGTTATATATGCAATCCACTTCATATATGTGATTGAACCCACCATAAACCTTTCTAATATACGATAAATTCAAACTAGAACAAAGTTATTACTTTATTAAAGTTAATAAGGTACACATAATACTCAATGAAACATAATGATGCACAAAGGGATTAAAGTTATTTGTTAATCGATCCATTCTCTCCTATAGTAATTGTATCTCACACTATGCACACAAAAAAATAAAAAGAGAGGGTGAATTCAAATATACGGTTAATGACTGTAGGTGATGCATGGAAATGCATTCCCAAACACAAGGCAATTTTCCTTCGAAGGAAAAAACAAATTATGGTTTTATTTGAAGAGGTATTATATTAAAATAAAAAAACGGAAAAATAGCCTTTCATTCATTTCCGAAAGGTGTTTCTCCTTTAATAGATTAGGTATAAAGAGAATGGTGATTTGGACAATATACTAAACATAAATATAAAGTAACCAATTAGATACATATGATCAAATAATGAATCCATGTTCAAAGAGAAGGGTGATTTGGAAGATAAAGATAAAGATAATTAAAGTAACCAATTAGATACATATGATCAAATAATGAATCCATGTTCAAAGAGAAGGGTGATTTGGAAGATAAAGATAAAGATAATTTTATATGATGAAAATAATGAATCTAATGTGGATGGGTGGTTCTTTACCCAGGTTTAGATTAGGATATTTGTAAGGTATTAGGTCTATTATATTAGCAGAGAAGAGAAATAAAGCAGAAAATAACACCGAGATAACAATAAAATACAAAATATTGCAGAGATAATAATGAAACAACAAATTGTTCGCACGAGTGTAGACGGATTGACAAGTGCCGTGTAAATGGAAGAAAAATTGTAAAAATGAAGTCTCATGTTCGATTCTCACTCGGATTTACTCGTGCACCATTCTTGTGGGCTAGGTGGTTGCACCTGGGGTTATAGTGGTAGCCGACGGGGATCGACCCCGTGTCACGCGAGTACGAGAACCGTCAGTTGCCGATTCCCCCAGTACAAAAATAAAAAAAAAATAATGAAACAACAAATTATATGGAACCACAACACCAAAATTTTACCTTTATTGATAGGAAACGAGGTTCACTTGCCTCTTCGAGGGGGCAACCTCCAGCAGAGCAGAGCTCTATTACAATAATTCTTCAAGACAAAACTTCTCATACCCTCTACTCCTATTTATACTAAATCTATCTACCCAAAAGAACAATCTAGAGGAAGATCCTTCTAGAAGGAGAAGCACCTATTAGGTCTTCTTACATTTGACTTATTCCTCCTTATCGCTAGGCCTTATTAATATTGACCTTTATTACATGGAAATATATTATTCTACCCACTTGAGGGGTTAGGTAGGTTAGGTCCCTAACAATATTGTTTAGAGATATTGCAAAGTTCTAGTTATAACAGATATACTAGTGATAGGGAATAAGGATGCACTAAGGGGCCATGTGATAGAGACCTTAAAGTGCCATTCATGAGATTAGAAGCCACCAATTCAATAGGTTAGTTTTAGATAGAAACATACTCAATAGATTAGTGTGTCCACATTTACATAGTTTAGGAGTCAAAAGAAACCTCCTAGGAGAGCCATTATACATATGGAGATCCATATTTTTAGAGGGATTTCCTACATGTAGAAAGAGATGTTAGTTATGGCTAGATCCAAACCACTATTGGTGATTTGGGTAATGTCCATAGGATTCATTCATAAGTGTAAAACTACAAAGTTGAGAATCAATAGATAATGCTCTAGAGAATGGGTAAAATTAATGGTATATGTATTTCATTATTGATAGATACATGAGTAACAATTTTTTTTATTTCAGATAATGTACATTATCTATATGTACGATGATGGAAAATAGTCAAGGATATTTTAATAAGTCAGAATGGATTCTACTATAAAACAAGGGGTAGTGGAGTTGGTTAAGAACTTTTAATTCGACATTTAGGTATGTGTTACCCAAGTGTTAATAAATGTTACCACCTTTGGATCCTATGATATGATAATAAGTATGGATTGGTTAGAATCCCATGAGGCAATGCTACATTTTATGAGTAAAAATATTTATTTTATAGATGAATTAGGAAATAAAAGAATTTTAGCAGGGGCCAATAGAGAAGTGTATTTGATATTTCTTTCAATGTAGTTATTGAAGAAAGGTCTTAGGACTTTTTTATATGTTTCCAGAATATTTATAGGGACTACCTCCAAAGAAGGAGTTGGAGTTTGGTATTGAATTCAAACTAGGAACCACACCTATTGCAAAGACTCCTTATTGCATGACAACCTTGAAATTGAAAAAGTTCTATATGTTTCTCTAAGAATTGTTGGATTTGGGATTTATTCATCCCATTGTATGAGGATGTTACATGCCAAACAATGCAAGGTAATTTTTGGGTACTAGTTTTCTCCATAGGCCATAAATTCTTGCTCAGAGATGAGATACAAGAGAAGTATATGGAAACATATTGAGGCATATAAGATGTCTATGGATTGTTCATAATTTTAGTACCTAATAGTGCATAGGAGGACGTAGAAGGAACCTATAGCATTCAAGGATAAAAAGATAAATTGACCTAAAACTTCAACATGTTATATCTAGCAGCCTGAAGGTTGGATGAAGGTGAGACTTGGTAATGTTTTCCAAAATATGGTCATGAAGGAACCTAGTTGAGATCCTGTCAAACTCCCAAAGGAGATGATGTCACAGATGCATGTACATGGTCAATATTACACCTACTTGAGAGGTGTGCAAAAGGAGAAAATGGGCACTGATCAAATGGCCATCACTTTCTCCTCATAACTCAAAATTGAGCAACAAAACAATCATTATAAAGGTATTGGATCGAGGATTCTAGATAGTCAATCAGAAATGTGAATTGATTTGTATAATTCACAAAAATATATAAATATTATTTATGGTGTATTTAAAGGGAAGAATGGTGCATAAATTGATATATTTGTTAAATTATTATAGTATGACAAAACCTATTACTTCAAAATTTTGTAGAGATAAGGGGAAATATATCAGAACAAAATAAACAAAGAGAACAGAGGCATGGAAGATGCACATAGGACTTACAACCATGAATATGAATTCAGGGGGTTGTGTGTCAGCATGTGTAACACATGATATAATCAAATGTCTATGGAGAAAGCAAGGAGAGAATTAATTTGGTGGAAACAATAAAGAATATCCAAGGATATGTGAAGAGTTATAAGGATGATAGTGAAAGGATGATGAAATCTAAAGATCAACAAGATGGAATCAATATCAGATTGTTGCAAATATTGAAAAAAGTAGAGAATAAAGTGGATAAGGGGACAAAATCAAGAAAGTCAAGGAGCCACAGATCTCATTATAAAAGAAGATAATATATAAGTTTTGATAGGCATAAACATCACTCACCAAGTCACTCATTCAAGAGAGTAGATTGTAGTCCAAGCTTACATCCTTTCAGGAAGCATAATAGAAGGTTTGGAGTGGATGAGTTACAAGGATAAATGAATAAGATAAAACCTTTTACCTTTGATAGTGAGCACAAGAAAGATTAGGATGCAGAAAATCGGTTATTGGGGATGAGGAAATACTTTCAGTTCCACAATTATTCCTCACAAGTAGAAGGAAGAATTTCCATTTATCAACTGAAGGGAAGATAATCAATGTGGTGGGACCAAATCATGAAAGTACATGACATTGATGTGAAGAAACTTACATAGAAGAAATTCAAGAAGTACTTTTAGAAGAAATACTTGACCAAGAGTTATTATGATAGGAAAATGAAGGAGTTATTTGAAATCAAGCTTAGGAACATGGCCATGGACAAATATGAAAGAATATTTTTAAAAATGCTTAAGTATGTTGACTTCATCAAGGATGAACAGGTCAATATTCAAAGGTTCTTGACTGAGATGCCATTAATATTCAGTGACAATATATAGTATCATGATCCTAATACATTAGATGGAGGAATAAGGAGAGTCAAGTGGCTCTATGATCAACATAGAGGAAGAACAAATTTCCAAAAGGCTTGGGAAGATAAGAATAAAGGTAAGATGGAGAAGAAGAAGAAGGTGAACAAGCCAGGTTATTCTTTAGAAAAAAATCTGAAGGAAAACAAACTCAAAATGAGCCCAGAATGTCAAAAGCTTTTGGAAAGAGGTTAGGGTAGTAGCCTATGGAATTTTGGGGTTGTGAAGGTTGTGAGGGAGATTACATGTACATATATTTCCCTCATAGAGATAAAAAAGTGAGGACTCTTCACAATGTACAATAGGCTGATACAATTGAATACATGGACATAAGCATTCCAAGGCTCCATGCAGCTTTGGACAACAAACAAGTTGAATTTCAATCCCACATGATTGAAGTGAAAGGTAAGATTAATGACCAACCTATTGCTATTTTTATTGATTCAATAGATACTCATAATTATATAGATCCTAAGTTGGTGGAAATATTTCATTTCCCAAAAAGAAAACTTGGGAAATCTTGGTTGGTTCAATTATCTAGAGGAGCTCAAATAAGAATTATTGAGTTAGTTAAGGGATGTCCCATGGACATAAATGGACTAAGAATAAGGGAATATTTTAATATCATACCTTTGGGATCTTATTATTGCTTATATGGTATATGTATTGGTTGGAAAATAATCATGTTGTCCTAGACTGTTGTAACAAGGATTTTACTTGTTTGGATGAAGAAGGGAACTTGAGAACAGTGTAGGTTATTTCAAGGGAAGTAACTATAAGAGAATTTTCAGCCTTGCAGCTAAAGAAGAGCTTCATAAAAGGATGCCAAATATTTTTAGTATATATGGAAGAGATACATAAGGATAAAATGTCAAGCATTGAAGATTATATAGTATTGAAAGAGCTTTAGGATGTATTTGGAGAGATGTCGGGGTTACCAACAAAAATATATATTTATTTCTCCATTAATTTGATTCTTGTAGCAGCTCCAGTATCCATGATTGCTTATAGGATGAGTATTCTAGAGTTGGAGGAGATTAAAATGAAACTTGAAGAGATTCTACAGAAGGGGTATATATTCCCAAGTGTGTCACCTTGGGATGCTCCAATACTTTTTTTGAAAAATAAATATTCAACCTTGAGGTTATGCATTGACTTCAGGAAGTTGAATAAGGTGACTATGAAGAGCAAGTATCCTTTGCAAAGGATATATGATATTTTTTATCAGCTAAAATATGCAAAGATATTCTCCAAGATTCAACTTATTTTAGGCTATCACCAAGTGATAATTAAAGAAGAATATATCAACAAGACAACATTTATAATGAGGTATGGCCATTATGAGTTTACAATGGTTCCATTTGGGTTTTCAAATGTACCAGTTGTCTTTATGTGTTGTATGAATGGTATTTTCAAAGATTATTTGGATAACGTTTTCATTATCTTCTTAGATGAAATTATTATATACTCTAAGCCCAAACAAGAGCATGAGCAACACTTGAGAATGGTGCTACAAGTATTGAGGAAGCATCAGCTATATGCAAAGTTGACCAAGTGATCATTCTATTAGAGGAAGACACATTATTTGAACCATATCATTTCAAAGGTAGGGATATTGGTGGATTCAGAAAAGATAAGATCCATTGAGGGATGGAAAGTTCCAAATATTGTCTCATAGGTGAGATAATTCATGGGTCTTGCAGGGTATTATAGAATATTTATTGATGGATTTTCCAAGATTGCACACCCACTCACATATTTTCAAATGAAGGATCTGATATCTGAATGGACCCCTGATTGTAAAAGAAGTTTTTAGCACTTGAAGAGATTGGTGACAATTGCACCAATATCAAGGATTTTTTATCCTAATAAATATTTCATATTGTGCAATGATTCTTGCAAATAAGGACTTGGGGGAATCCATAGCTAGAATGGGCATGTGATATGCTATGACTCGAAGAAGTTTAAGATGCATGAGAGACACTATTCCACTCATGATTTAGAATTGGAAGCCATAGTGCATTCCTTGAATATGTGGAGGCATTATCTCATGAGGAGAGTATTTGAGTTGAGGATAGACCATAGTGGTCGGAAATATTTGTTTGGACAACCAACATTGAATGCTAGACAAAATGAATAGTTGGAATTACACAGTGAGTATTACTTTGAGATCAAGCATATGAAAGGAAAGGGGAATAAGGCGGTTGATGCACTCAATAGGAGGGTGCATGAGATACATTATATAACCATTAGCATGTAAAAATATGATTTGAAGAACATAATTTTGGAAGCTACAAAATCAGATCAACATTACATGGAGACAAAGGAAAATTTACAAGAAGATAATAATCAATAGAAAACTCAATATGATGAGCTAAGAGAGGATGAAATCCTCATGTAAAGAGGCAAAGTTTATGTGTAGCTAATTTTCATTAGTTGAAAAATCTAGTGCTAATAGAAATGCACAATGTGCCTTATGTCGGGCACACGGGTTACCAGAAAGAAATTGCATATGTTAAAAGCCAATATTTTTGGCCATGTATGAAGAAAGAGGTGGTTGAGGAAATTGATATATGTATTGAATGTTAGAAGGTAAAGGTTGAGTAGAGACATCCAATTGGTTTTCTACAACCATTTCCCATTCCTGAGTGGAAATGTGAATTGGTGACAATTATTTTCATCACTGAGTTTCCCAAAAGAATAAAGCATCATGCTTACATCATTGTGGCGGTGGATAATATTAATAAAGATGCTCATTTTATCCCTGTGAAGCTAACTCATAAGGGAGATAACGTTGTAGATATTTATATGAGGGAAATTTCCAGGTTGCATGGTGTGCCTAAGTCAATTCTTTCTGACATAGATCCCAAATTCACATAAAAAATTTGGAAGGGATTATTTAAGGGATTTTGGACAAATTTGAACTTTACCACAACATATCATCCAAAGTCATATGGGAAAATAGAGAGGGTCAATTTGGTGATTGAGGATCTGTTAAGGATGTATGTGATGGATAAACCATCAAAATCGAAAGATTATCTATACTTGGTTGAGTTTTCTTATAATAATGGGTATCAGACAACTTTTAATATGAGACCATTTGAGGGATTTTATGGTATAAAGTGAAATACACCAGTGATCTGGGAAAACCCAACATTTAAAGAAGTGGTTGGGACATAATTGCTCAAGAAAAAGGAAGAACATATGATAAAGATAAAACAAAATTTAAAGGCTACTCAAGACAAGAAAAAAAGTTATGAAAATAAGGGTAGAACTCATAGAGAGTTTAAAGTGGGTGACTAAGTGTTCTTAAAAGTGAAGGCCACGAGAAGTTCACTAAAGTTGGGAAATTGTTCAAAGCTTGCAGCAAGATATTGTGGAAACTTTTAAATCTTGGAGAGGATTGGTCCCATTGCATATGTGCTTGCACTACGTGCATCCATGTGCATTCATATTTTATTCCATGTGTATTTTATTAAAAAGTATGTTCCTGGTGCTAATCATATAATTGATTGGAATGTGATTCAGGTGGAGCAAGAAGGAGAATTACGAGTTCAGTTAGTGTGCAAATTGGATCATAAATTCAATCTACTCCATAATCAAAAAATAGGGTCGGTAAAGGTCCAATGGACCTTTTACAGTCCCAACGATGCAACCTGGCAGTATGAAGATCCCATGTGGGAAGAGTACCCACATCATTTTGAATATTTTTGAATATTTTGGATTGTACATGTGTATATAATGCATTGAGGAAAATGCATAAATGAGGGGGAGCGTAATGTAGTACCCTTAAGCCGAAGCCCAATTGTATTTGTACATATATGTTGGTGAGCCAGGATATTTTGGCTAGAGAGCCTTTGTATAAATGTTTTGAGGCTAGAGTTCCTCTATGGTTATTAGGTTGGAGAGTCTGGATGATAAAATTCTAGTGAGTGTATCTTTGTAATATGTAATCACACTCATATTACCAATAAAAATACATCATTGTTGCAGACCAACCAGAAAATAATAGTATGAGGGAATAGAACTCCGCTAGAAGGGAAAGGGGGAATAAGAGTCTAAGAAGAGGGGCTAATCCAAGGGGCTTAATCCAACGAGAATATTATATTAATATTTCCCTAAGTCTAAGTGTGGGATATATTTATATCCTAAGTTCCTAAAAGGTGAGGAACATATTACCAAGTGGGGGGAAAGTGGGCACAAGGTAGTTCCCAACATGACACGTGTCGAGTTAAGTTGGGAACTTCCATAAAGTAAGAACTCAGTACATTTTTCTATCATTCTCTCATTATTCTATCATCCACTCTTTCTATACGTACCGTCTATGATCCATCATCCATACCTGTACTCAAGAAGCTTTGGAGTTGTTTGTAACTAGTAAACCTGGGTAATTTTAGTTGAATAAATGGGTTGTCATGCTTGTGTGAATTTTTAAGAAGTAGGTTGTCATGCCCATGAGAATTCTCTCTAAGTGAGAGAACTGCTAGTAATTGTTTCCCTATGATCCAGGTTGTAGCTATAGGACTCTGAGACTTCCTATCTGACTTATTATTGAAGCCCCGAAAGGGAAGTGGGACAACCGGAGAATTGTTGAGCAGAGAATGGGTACACTTCATGGGGTGGGATAGACTGTGGGGAATGAGAGGTTGTAGGATGATTAATGGAGTTGGCACCTTAGTCTAAGCATTTATGTAATTGATAGACCTTAGTATGGATTAAGATTTATTTTCCCTAGTTGAGTTTTAGCCCGAGCTCGAGGGTGACCTGGTACTGATATTTTGTGAGCATCATAGTCTATGGTTGGGAGGAAAGTTTGAGGTTTGCATGCAGTTGACAATTTATTTACAAAAGCTAAGTGTTTATTGTGTGTTTGAACGAAATTTTATGTGATTAATTATGTTATCATTTTTATGATTTTTATGGGTTTTTATTGTTCTAATTATGCTTAAGTTTATATATTTTTAGGACTACATAATTGCAATCATATGCAAGGAATAATGTAAATTCAATGGTTTTAGAAAGGAAAAATTTATGTGGCATGACCGAGCTTGGGGCTAGGGATGCTACTTTGATGGGAAAGACAACATCAACCTTTCGAATCTCATTCCATAGGTGTTTCATTGTGGTAGATATTTTTATCTATCTAAAACCACATTTTTTCGCCATCACTCATTGGCTAAATTTTAGAGAGAGAGAGAGAGAGCCTAAGGTGTTAGCTCAATCAATTATTTTTTATGTTGTTCGGCATTTGGCTAGTTACATGTGATCAAGTGTTAGGTTTGAATCCCCCTAAGTTAGGAGCTCAACATGTTTACCAAAGATTCCATCCATGAATGTAGAAAAACATCCCTTAGATTTTCCTATAAATTTTTCCTCATAAAAAAAATATAAAAACAAATAAATAAAAATAAAATATTGCATTTTACTTTTTCTTTTATTTTGTCATTATATTTTTTTTTTTTTCACCATTTTTTATTTTTAGTTTCATTTTAAATTTTATTTTTGACATTTAGTTTTTGTTACATGTTACATTTTCTTTTTTACTTTTACTTCTTCATTTTGTTTCATTTCAATTATCTCTTGCTGATTTGCTTATTTTGCCCAATTTTTTTTCTGTGTTTTTATATTTTATTTTTCTATTTCTTAATTGTATTTTCTATGTTTCTTTATTTTTAGTGTTAGAATAATAATTTTAATAAAACATCATTTCTAACTTGTGTTATTAATTGGTTGATCAAACATTACAAGTGTAACTAGAAATCGATGTAAAGAGTTTTATGTCTATTATAGGTTTTCATTACTCAAATTCTCATGCATTATTGTTTTTAAGTAGTTAAATTTTCAATAGTGAGTTATCCGTAAGATGAGGCTAGGCATGCACAAGAGAAGGGTGTCTCTCACATTCCACTTAGAACTCAATATCCCACAACTCAATGGTATTCTCCTACAACTAATTAAATAACGATATGTTCATATAATTTCTAACATTTTCTTAAATCTTTTCCTTACTTCACCCCATTTGTAAAGTTTTAGTCCACATTTTATTTAGTCCTTACCTTTCTCAATAATACTATGCACACATGGCCCCTATAATGATTGAATCTATGTTATCATCCTCTTGTCCTTTCATTTTTAATTATTTCCTCAATAATGCCTAGTATCTTTTGGTTAGCCAATATATCATGTTATAAGTTTGCAAAATTTGAACTTTTAAATTCACACATCATTATAAGCCATATGCTTCATTAAGTTTCCATATTTTATTGACATTTTTTATCAATAAAAACTATTTAAAAATTTTAATTACTTTATAAAATTATTTAAGCTTAAAATTTTAATCGTTTCTCACTATCAATGAACACTTTACACACAAACTTTAGACTATTTATTTGACATTTTGTCCCTAATTTATGCAACGCCATATTATTTCGCACATTAGTATCAAGAATTTCATCACTAGGATCACCAACTAGACTTGCAAAATAAAGTTCGTAAATATATTTTTTCACAATAACTTTCCAATGGTATATTTCTATTAAAATTATTAATAAGAATAATAAACTAATTTTAAAATCTATATAAATATACATCACTTATTCCTTAGATTTGAATCTATAACCTCTTTAAAAAAGATGATTTCTTAACATACAATGATTATGAATGATTATGATTTGATATCCACATTTATTAACAAATTTTAGCATTGATATTTAATCTTACCCCAGCTTATTTGGTGATGAAAACATGTGGAATAAAAGTAAAATATAAAATAAAGCAAACAAATGATTGTGATTGTTGGTGTGTGACTTTGGTATCATATGCACCACATCTCCATTTCCACTTAGGAATAAAGTGGCATTACTAATGTGGAATTATTTATGCGTACGATGCAAGTGATATTACTTTCCTAGAACTTGGCAAAGAGGGGTATGTATAATATATCACAAGTCCATGTTCATGGATCTTSGTTGGTGGAATAACTTTAATTATGATTTAATTTTATGACCGACAACATATAGCTGAAAGTGAAGTCAAGATACTTTTACGGGCACCATGTCATTCACGAACTTAAGCAACGGACTATTAAGATTTTCGTGGTGATACTTGAGTTGATAGTAAAGGGAAATGATCTCTATTAGTGAAATACTAATTATAATTTCATATTATCAATAAGATTTTCATGGTCATGCATGATTTGACCATAGGGGATATGTATAGTATTACAAGTTCATGTTTATGGATTTTGGTTGGTGGAATAAATATAATTATGTTGATAGGCATTTTTACATAGGAAATAGGGTTTTAGAATATAGTTTTTTAATAATAAATATTATGTGGATGGTTAAGATTTATTAAATTTTGATTATTTTTTATTATTAAAAAGAAGGAATGATATTAAACTCATAACCTAATCTTGAGTGTTTTTTTCTTTATTTTAATAAAACGGGTATAGAATAATTATGAAAAATCATCCACTTCCTCTGGTCATAATGGGTAACCAACTTCTTGCATCCACCTCACGCCATTTTTTAGTCGATTCATGTTGCCCTAGAATAGATAGTGGTGGCCTCAAGCGGATAGTGGGGAGGTGGAATCTCAACATTGCTTGTTGTATAGAGATATTTATTAGTCATTCAACTTTACAGAAATATAAGGCATTGGAGAATTTGATCACAAAGATTGGCAATGAAGTTTATTATTCTGTGTTTTTAACAGAAATTCTGATAGTTTTCAATTAGTCAGTTCTCTCCACTAAACTCTACTATTCTATAAAATTAGATAAAAGACTTTACATGTTCTATAAGATTAGATAAAAGACTCTACATGTTGGCTCTCACAGTGGCCTCGAAGACCGGACTGGAAAGATAGAAATATTGATAGAATCTTTGCGCCCTCGATTCCGATCTCTATGATG
>JASDQU010107872.1:46497-65308 GCA_032191745.1 Picea mariana
CAGTTCTCTCCACTAAACTCTACTATTCTATAAAATTAGATAAAAGACTTTACATGTTCTATAAGATTAGATAAAAGACTCTACATGTTGGCTCTCACAGTGGCCTCGAAGACCGGACTGGAAAGATAGAAATATTGATAGAATCTTTGCGCCCTCGATTCCGATCTCTATGATGGGTTGTGCAGTTGGCAAAGTATAATGGCGAATTTTTCCCTCACTTTTTTCGAATTGAAAATTCTTCCCACTAACTTTTTTTTGGTATCAATTTCGAATCCGAATTCGAACTCTTTTCTGAAGATGGTTCGGAGTGAATAACTCTTTTCTGAAGACCCCGACTCTGCGTTGTGAAGCTGCAATCCTGATAGTCACTGCCTGCAAATGGGTAGGAAATCAAACAGAAAAAAAGAGGCTCTCCAGCGTGAATGTTGTCAGAAAACAAAATCCCGTTGTCCAGAACTATCTGCATGCGCTCTAAGTGCTGAGTTATAAACATACAAAGGATACCCCATCGTTGCGATTTCTGTGATAACCAATAGTTTATTACTACTCTTTATTAAGTCTATCGACAAGTTTAAATGGGCAGTATGGTACATATTATATTATAATTTTGTTTTATGATTTGGAATATTGTATTAATCGCTTCATCCGAGACTCCTCCAAAGGAAGCCAAAGAGAAACAATTTCTTCATTCAAATCATATTTGTCTCTCTCGCATTTCTGTTTCTGTTTGAAAGCTTACTAGTATTCCTGGGGTAACCGCTGGTGGCATTAAAAACGTGATCTTTGCTCCCTCTATCTACCGGATCCTAAGCGCTCATGACACTGGAAACTACCGCTTGCGTTCTACATACCGATGATGATTGTCGATGCTCAGGTTCGAGATTCTGAAAGGTGCTATGTTTATATTGGAATATAAACAAACGGTGTTATTGCAGGCCATTAAATCTTCTATGGTATGGTTTTACAACAAATTTTGCCTCACTCCATGGAACTTGCTTGAATGGTCTTCCATTTCTCTCTGCAGACTTGAAGTCCCTTTTTTGTTCACTCCAGAGCCAAAAATGCACATTTTTATACACACATGTTGGGCCACTACAACTCGTGTACAATGGGTTTGATGCTCAAAAATTAAAAATTATGTCGGGTTTCCATGCCATGTCATGAGATCCATGATCCTTGACCTTCCATATACTGGAAACGCTCCGACTCGACCCTTCAGTTCCATTTGGAGGTTATAAATTGGGCCATATCCAAGCCTAATGAACAACTCAACTTTGAGAGCAAAGACACTTTGGAGAAATTTCACTTCATATTGAGTTTCCATCCCTTTGTCCTTGGAAGTCTGAACTTTTTGTGTTCATCTCTCAAGTTCTTCCTACTTTGTGATGGAAAACCTCATTGACTCCTATATATGAGTTTTCTTTGTGGAGGATTATAGTGGTGAAGGCCCAACTGGAGGGAGGGACTTAGTTTCTTGGTTTGATATGTGTTGTTACAAAAGTTTGTCACATGTGTACTTATGTTGATTATTTTAATAAAAATACTATTTTCTCCTCCAACTGATATCTTGAAACTATTTGAATTACTATTCCAAGGGCGTATTTGTCCTGTATGTTAATGGATTATGCTAATTTATATGTTGAAATCATATATTATCACCATATGTTTGTGTATCTTGGTTATTGAGGACAAATTGTAAGTAAAAACCTTTGGGTCGCGTACTCAACGGTGGTCTTCCTCGAATGTCTAGACGAGGTAGGCTCTTATCCTTGTCTTGTTTAACATTTCATTTATATAACATACTTGAGATTAGAGTTGATTTTCGGGTGTCGTTTTGTATGTTGTGGTTTACCCCTAGCCATAGAGAGATTTTCTTCATAAACAAATTGACAGCTCCATTGGGGAGATCTCTTTTTAGGGGTATTGAGAGTTTTTCTCCTTGATTTGCTTTCTGTTTGCCTAAGTTTCCTTGTCTCCTATTGCTTGACAACCTGTATTTTTCCTTGCATCTGAGTTTCTTGGCTTAATCCTTGCCCTGACATTGTTTTGTTTGGTATACGTGGTTATTCCCTTGACATATGCCTACATACACGAGCTATCTGCTTTTAGGGAGCGTATATACATGCTTGTTACTCAAACAGTCACATACATCATCTCTTAAGTTTTGCCTGCTGAGTTTGGTTTTTGTTGGGTGATTTTTTTGTTGTTGTTGAGTCTTCTTGGGTCCATATTCTAACTGTTAAGTTCCTACAGAGTGATAGGAAACCTTGTTATTGTTAAATTTTTGGGAAAACTTCTTATTGTCATCACTTTCATTGGTTTTCCTTGCATATTGGTCTGAGTAGTCGCTTCTTGGTATCCTACTTGGCTTGTCTCTTTTTGCTTGCAGTAGTGCCTGCCTGTGAGGTTGTTATTCATTCCTTGCATTTTCTTTTCATTATATCGACAATACAAAAATATTTTCTTACTTGCATTGTACTTATGGAAATTGCACTTTTGATTATTTTGCATTGATTTTCACGCATTTGGAAAGATTGCACTTCATTGAAATTGTAGAGATTGCATTGGAAAAAATTGTATTTAGAAGCATACCATCTCTTTGAAATTTAAGACTACTACTTAGAAGTGTTTTTATATTTGCCTGTTTTTATATGTTGATTCGTAATACCATTAGTTTCACGATCACACTTCTTGAGTAAGAAAAAACCATTAAAATTAACTTTGATTAATTAAAATTGATTAGAAACAATTTTATTTTTCATGGTACACAAACAAGTATAGGACTTAGGGTCTTGGAATAGGATTTTGTGAGTAAACTTCTACAAGGCTATTAAACTCAATGTATGTGTCTCTCCAGGGAGTGGTGAAGCCAATTGTCTAATCGGTGACGTCAGGAGGCTCCGCTCACACCCGAGTAAAGCACGAGGTCATGAGAAGTTGGTTTTAGAGATATCCCTCTCATACCTTCCTAGTGTCATAGATATCTCTGGGGTTCTATTCGTAACCGGGAACTCGCTCGTGTCTTTACCTCTTTGAGAGGCATTTCTTTCGAGATTTCGGGATTTGCTACCCTGCCCATACGGTGGACCAAACTTACTACTTCTCACATGTGCATTGTTTATATCGTGCTGACTCTAGTTTCTTGACATAGGTAGCCACATAGGTTACTTGCAAGGGTTATTCTACAAGTACCCTAAGTTAGATAAGGGTCAAACAAGACACAACCTTTATGGACGATTACCTCTTCGAAGGGATCTGTCTGACTGTGTTGTTAAGCCTGCGAGGGTCATAATAAATAATTTTAATACCTCCACTCAATTGAAGGGAGTCTTAGGCCCCTCTTGGGTGATGCATACCTACTTTGTGTCGAGAGGCCCCTTTTCAACCATTATATCATGTTTGTGTGAATTACTTTATTTGGTGTGCTCTCTGATTATTATTTGGCCTTAGGATTTTATTTTATATGCCGAGTTCTAAGTCATCGTGGACCAAGACCAACCTCCTCATCGGTCTCTTCATCTGTTGAAGTTACCACTACATCTTCAACCTTTTTTGAAGCCTGCTTCTAAAAGGCGTAGATTTAATAAACATGGTACATATATCTCCACCTCCCAAACTTGTGATCATCCAACTATGAGTACTGAGTCAAATATGAAGGTCTTGGGAAGTCCTTCAAATCCCTTCTCTTATGTGATTAGTGGGATCCCCTCGACTCCCTCATCCTCAATGGTGTGGGTGCCGAAGGCTCCCTCATCTAGTTCTACTCAACCCACATTAACAAACGCTTTCAAATCTCTTTTTGGTATGCCGAATCATGATTCTCAGTTAATACCTTCGGCCTCTAATCCCTTTTCTTTTGGTATTCCCAACATGACATCACAACTTCCATCCTTCATTTCAACAGGTAATGTGAATCCTAGTTTTGGGTCTGGGGGCATGAAGCCTCATTATGTTCCTTTATCATTTGGTGAAGGTCATATTCTTCAAGTGAATGCTATAGTTGGAGGTTGGAATCCTCCTTCCTCTAGGCCTAATCCTAGATTCAGTGCTCCAGGATGGAGTGCTCAAATGGGAGGACAATTTACTTCCTATATTTTGTCCTTCATTCCTTCTTCCTCCACGTCGATTCCGACAAACGCATTTATTATGATGAATCCCCCTCTATACTCTAGTGTTCCATTCAGAGGGATTCGGTTTCACAGTATTGGAAACCCCCAGCATGGGGTTCCTTCGTCTGGGGGAAATGTATATAATCTTTATCATGCATCGTTTGTGGGTATGGTGCCCTTACAAACTTTCATGAATCGGTTTGGAAGAGGATACTATCTTACCAGACAAGGCCATGGTATATACAAGAACCCTCGATGGTCTGCAATCCATCAACCTAAATCGTTCCCGTGAGCATGGGATCATACGTCACAACCCCAGATCCCTTTTCTATCCATGCTAAATCTTTCATATTTGTCAAAATTATTGAATGACCATGTGTGTCACGATCCGTCATGGCCCCCCGTCCCCAACAACATTCCTTCATACATTCCCAAATTCGAGGCAAAGGCTAGTGAGGACCTGGGTGATCATGTGACTACTTTTCATCTATGGTGGTCATCTAACTCCCTAAATGATGATTCTATTCGTTTGAGGCTATTTCAACACACCCTCACGGGGGCTGCCGCAAAATGGTACATTGAGCCACCTGGACGAACATATGGAACCTGCAATCAGATGGTATTGGTTTTTCTCAATCACTTCCAATTACTAGCTCGTTACGATGCCAACACAGAAGTTTTGTCGACATTTTTCCAAGATAAAGCCACACATATCTCCAATCATATCCAAGAGTGATGCAGATGGAAAAAGTGATCACATGGAAGTAGGAGGATTTCACTCAAATGCACAATACACCCACTTTAATTGAATGCCATTAATCTGGTGCATCAATGAAAACACGATCAATGTGATCTTGTGGGAATATTTGGTGGGTTAACTTTAGAATCGTTGAATTCCTGCTCATTACTGGTAGAATATGGTTCACGCTTGCCACTGGTGTTAAATTGAAAACGAAAGAAGTTATGTTGCACATATTTTTCACCTCAGGATTTGTAATGGTCCTCCCTATAGTGGCCTCAAAGACCATATTAGATAGACATAAATATTGATAGAATATTTGCACCCTCGATTCCGATCTATATGATGTGTTGTGCAGTTGGAAAATTATAATGGCGAATTTTTCCCAAATTTTGTTCGAATTGAAAAATATTCCCACCAACCTTTTTTTTATCAAATTTGAATCTAAATTCAAACTCTTTTCCGAGGATGCTTCGGAGTGAATAACTATTTTCGAAGACCCCATCTCTATGTTGTGAAGTTGCAATATTGATAGTCACTTCCTGCAAATGGGTAGGAAATCAAATATTAAAAGAGAGTCTCTCCAGCGGGAATGTTGTTAGAAAAGAAAATCTCGTTACTTAGGATTATCTGCATGTGCTCTAAGGGTTGAGTTATAAACATGAAAAGTATACCCCATCATTTCCATCTTTGTGATAACCAATAGTTTATTACTACTCTTTATGAAGTCAATTGACAAGTTTAAATATTTAGGGTAGTATGCTACATATTATATTATATTATTGTTTCGTGATTTGGAATATTGTATTAATTGCTTCATCTGAGACTCCTCGAAAAGAAGCCAAAGATAAACAATTTTCTCATGCAAAATAATCTTTGTCTCTCTTGCATTCAAATTTTGTTTGAAATATTACTACTATTTCTGTCCAGAGATGATTGTGAATGCTCAGGTTCGAGATTCTGAACAATGCTATGTTTATCTCAGAATATAAACAAACATTAAAGTGAAAAGTTAGCATCGACGTTATTGCAGGCTATCCAATCTTTTATTGTTTTGTATGGAGATAAGAGGATTATTCAAACACGACAGTGGTTTTTTAACATCCCCAGTTTTAATCCCTGTAAATTATAATGTATGTAATTGTAGAAATGTGAATTAGGTTGGTGAGATGATGTGTTGAGGCGAAGAAAAAGTATTGATGGACAAAGAGCCTGTGTGGATTTTAATGTGGCAGAGAGCCTAATTGTGTGTTATGAATATTGAAATAATTAATAAAAGTAATAAAAACAAGCTTGCTTTGCTATTCATTGAGAATCAAAAGAGACTTTACAATACAAAATATGAATTGATACAAAATATGAATTGAATAGTCATATGATGTTAGTTTTTTCAAAAAAATATAACATGTTTGATATTTTGCTATGAACCAAAGTGAGAATTATGTATCAAAAAGACATATGGTTTTCGAAAGTATTAAAGAAATCCCCAAAAAATTAAGAATCCAAAAAAACAGAGCTAGAAACTATTGTCCAAATGTTGTGAGGAAAACCAAAATGTAAAATCAAAAGATAATGAAAGATCTAGACCATATCATACTCCATAGTTTGTAATTTCATTACATGACTATACATACCTCATATTTTATCATTTAGATAATGATTAACAATGCATATCATACTCCATAGTTTGTAATTTCATTACATGACTATACATACCTCATATTTTATCATTTAGATAATGATTAACAATGCTTGTGATTGTAGAAAGGTTTTAGAAAATAGATGTTTAGAGGGACTTCATTTGTCAAAGTATAAGAGATAGAATGTTTTTATCATTTGTAGTATGTGTGCATATTATATTTCTTAAATGTGTTTGGAAATGGTTTACTTAGTATGCATGAGAGATATAATTTTTTCTTAATTTAATATTTGTTTGGTATTTGTATTATTCGAGAATCTATTTTATTTGTATATATAGATTTATGAAGTTATTTTAAGGGTTAGTGATGGCATTCCCATTCCACCACTATCTAGAATTTCAATGAATTACAAACATAGCATAGTTTATTACATATTGCAAAAAAGTCATCTTAGATTGTTTTACATATTGTTTTCTTGATAAGAATTTCTAGAAAATTTATGATCCTAAAAAACATAACTTTTAAGAAATATAGGAAAATGACTTTATCTTGATTTGAGAGGGTGGAACATTTTTTCTTCGATGTCCATTGGCTCCTTATTTGGTGAACTATCTTTGTAATATCCTTCGGTAGTGCCCCAATTATATTATGAATTGTAATCATGTTTATGAATTGTAATAATGTTTTGTAGGTTAGTGAGACGAGTATTGATAAGCTGGTGGGCTTATGTGTTTATTAGGCCAGAGAACCTATGTATTAAGGTCAGGAGCTTGTTTTTGTATATGTAATTATGAAGATCATTAATATAATATATAAACATCGCTACATTTCGACCGATCACGAAGAAAGAGTGATGGAAGACTAAGCTTCCACAGAATGGGTAAAGGAAAGGGGGCTAAAAGGTTGGACGAGGGGCTAAGCTTGAGGGCTTAAATCCTTGAATAATAATTTATTATTATTCCAAAGTGATGTGAAAGGTATATTTGTATCCTAAGTTCTTGGAAAAGGGAACATATACTTGATGGAGTGCATGCAACTTCATGGGCGGCATTTCTTGGCCCAGGCACATGCAATTTAACCCAAGAATTGAGCCGTGATGGGGGTTCATCCTCCATTCTTACATTCGTTGTCTGAAACATGTGGCCTTTTGCATCTGATATCTGCATGCATACCTCACATAGATATGAAACCCGAAATCATGAGATCTCTATGATCGACCGGTGTATTCCCATAAATTTCGTCTCGTCTCTGCGTTTGGCCTCCATCATCGACCTCTACATAATTTCCTTGTCACACACCTTGAAAACAAGTGGCAAACCCATGGATTGAGTTGTGTCTCATGTGTGTCCTGTGAACCCAGTTTATCCACCCTGCAAATCTGAGTTTGTTCTTAACTGCTTGGGTTGTTGTCTTTTGTGAAACCTGAGCATACCGTAATTGTCTATGTTGTGTGGGCTATAACTGTGGGTTATTGTGGCCACGTAGTCCCTTGGCTGATCCAAAATCGGATTTAGAAGCCTGTCAGGGCATGAAAAATGCTCAAAAATGAAAGTGCTCGGAATCCAACGAAACCAACACCATTGCGTCCGGCTCGTCTTCCTGATTCTGGTGGTATAATTTTTATGTCAAACAGAGTCCGTATGAAGAAGATATTGCATTCTGTCCGCCGAGCCAAACAGGCAAAATTTTGGGATGCTGACTGTACCTGTCCGTATAGGACACGTGTTAGTCCATATAGTGACACGTGGTGATTCTGTACAGTGACACATGGCGGTGTCCATACAGGACACGTGGCAGCCTCAGGCAGTGACACGTGTCAGGCAGTTATGGCATTTTTAGCGTACGGTTGGACCAATCCCGAGGTGACACGTGTCACCACTGGAAGGGTGACACGTGGCACGGGATGACGTCAGCATCGTACGGTGGATGACGTGGAAGGCTGACCGGGCAGATGATGTGGCGTACGGCAGAGCTGACGTGGCAGATGACGTGGACTAATCAGAAGCCGACACGTGTCAAGGTTTGATTGGTTGTTATGGTGCCACGTGGCCCAATCACGGGCTGCCACGTGGCACCCTGGGTTTAGCCAATCACAGCTATATAAAAATAGTTTGGGCCCGGGGGGTTTCAAACCCCGGACGTCCTCCACTCTACGTCTTAACAAAGTCGCTCTGACCATTAGCCCGCATGATGTGACTTGTTATGGGAGCGGCAAAACTTTTATTTAAAGTTTGTTTGTTGTAATGTTCGACGGGGGTCGGGCCGGGGCTTAGCACCGACCCGTGGATTTATTATATGTTATGTGACCGTGTTATATGACATATAACGAAAACTACCGCCATATTGTGCGCGGAGTGTTATATAAACCCACGGTTTATTATATGTGCAAATTCATATGAACCAACCAAATGTGAACGGTTGGCGCGGTTTGAAATATTAAACCACAGTTATATGTTGCGGGTTATGTAAAACGGTTACATTTAAGCCCGTGGTCAAGTGAAATTACCATGCAACCGGTAGCCAAAGGGGGGTGGCCCGCGCTAGCACGTGGCCACATGAACCCCATATGACCTTGTCAAAAGGGGTTGCGTGCCAGGACTAGGGGATAGCACCCGATTTAGTTCAAAAATGGTTTTTAATAACTATATTATATAGTTATGAGTGGGTTTTTAAACTGCTTTATGAATTATTAATGTAATTAACTCTATTTTGGGAGTTATTGGGCTTTTTTAGAGCCTAATTTTTGGAAGGAAGTTGGAGATTGACAACCAACTTTCCCAACTATTTAACCAAGGCCATTTGAGGCCATTTGGTAAGCTTTTGGAGAGCATTCAGAGCAGAGATGCTGATGCAAGGCCAAGATAAAGCCAGTTTGAGGCAGAGGAGCTGTTGAGGTAGAGATGCTGTTGGGCGATTTCTGAGAGCTCGGGACATCCATTTCAGGTGCCGTAAGTTGTGTAAGATTCTAGAGATCTGGGCGAACATGACCAGATCAGTCTGGAAGCCATTCGACATTGTAAAGATGTACTAATAAGCTTTCGAAAAGAAATCAAGAAGCCTCCTTCACAGAGAAAAGGCCCGGAGACGTAGGCAAAGTTGCCGAACTCCGTTATCAAACTTGTGCATTATGGTTTGTTGTTTTCATTCCATTTCAGATTTGCAATTATGTTAATGGCTATATAATTCATTTGCTTTTCTCACTCTTTCATTAAGTTTCCCAATGGTCATTTAATGCATCCAAATAATAACTCAACCATAGTCATTTTGAAAAATCCTGACGGATCATTGGCTGAGTGTGATTGGCTACCGTCATCTATTCCTTTCTGAGCCTTACTGTTGTCCTCCTTGTGCTGGAATGGAGTTGAAGAGGCAGGTTGTCAGGCCTGTGTGCAACACTCTCTCCAGGTGAGAGAGGTTGTTGTGGTTGAAGAAGCAGGTTGTTAGGCTTGTGAGCAACTCTCTCCAGGTGAGAGAGTGCACGGAGGAAGTGAGAACTCCTGGAAGGGGTCCTGTAGCTTCCACAGAACTCGGAGAATTTTGGTTTGGCCTATTACTGAAGCCCAAGGAAAGGGAGGTTTAGCAGTCGAAGGACTGTCCAGGTGATAGTGAAGGTGTATACTCCTGGGGTGGGACAAGGATGTGGGGAATGAGAGACTATGCGAAGTGGGCATAAGTGTCTCCTGAAAGAGAATCCATCTTCATAAACTGTGTGTCTTCCTGTTGACCTTGGCTAGGCTAGAATTCCCTTGCCTGATGAAGCTTAGTCCCATCTCGAGGGTGACCTACTGCTGAGAGTGATGAGCAATGTGGTCTAAGGCTGGGAGGTTCCTGGAAGGTATGCACACAGTTGGTGGTGTTACGCCAGTTTAAAAGATAAGTATTAATTATGTACTTAATTTATATGTGATGCATGTCTGTGTCTTGAAATTTATCATGTATTCTGTTGCAAGTTTGAATTGTTGTTAATTCTATTTAAGTCTGTATGACAGCAGTAACTCCATGTTAAATATGTTAATTTGATTTAATGCATATTATTTGTATTCATATTATATATATAATAATAATAATAATAATAATAATAATAATAATCTATTTTTAAGGTCACAACTAAGCCACACCAAATTGGTGTATGAGACCCCCTTGTTTGTGGGACAAGGGACCCCCCTTTGCCCAACGATTTGACTGGTAAACTATACAGAGGTATACATACCCTACCCCCCTCTGGATTTGAACTTTCCACCTCTTAAGAGGAAACACATGTTCTTAACCACTAGGCCCACTCAAGCTGTAGAATGTTTCGCGTAGTAGCATTGCCCGACAGTGGGGTTGATGGTCAAGGATGTTACAATATGGTATCAAAGGCATAGTTTCAATCTTGAGCCTGGATGGGTCAGATAAGTGGTCTTTGGACCCAAGGTTTTGAGTGGAAATGGTGTTCAGATGGAACCAATTTCGAACCTTAGAATGTTTCTGAGTGCCAAGCGGTTACTTGGCCGTGTTACGAAGCTCAGGAGGATTAGTAGTAGAATAAAACCATAGCCACTGTGGTATTTAACTGCAGAGAGAGAGCTCTCAACACTTGGGGTGTTGGAGCCATAGGATATGTTTGGAAGGAGAGGAAAAACCTTTACGACCATTAGATCTGGAGAAGGTGCAAGAAGGTTATCCTAGAAGCCTTTCAGATTTCGACAATCGAGAGAAGCGGGTGCACTGAGGCACAAAATTCCGAAGTCTCGGAAGAGACCTAAACCGTAGATGTGAGGGGAGAAGCTTGACCATTATATATTGGAGAAGTCATGCATGGGTTATTCGCGAGAATCCTTCGGAGTTTGTAGATCGAAAGATTTAAATTGAAGAGAAGTGAATACCTCTAAAGCAAGAAATCACAAAGTGGATATTGACCGTTGGTTGTAGGAGAGATAAGAGCCGTTGATTATCTAGGGAGAGTTCGGAACTGCAGCAATCAAGAGAAAGGGAATGTGCTAACGCACAAACTTATGAAGCCCAAAGTTTTGAAGTGAAAGGGTAAACATGGTGTGGCCGAATGACGTCACCTGGGGTGACATGGACCTTTCTAGGTGTACCACGTTCAATCGCCTTAGTTGGTGACGACTGTACTATGTGGGCCTGGAGGATAGAGAAGTTGTAAGTTGGTAATTCAGGAGATTGAAAGGGAAGAAAGTGGGAAAGATTTCAGAAACCGAAGCTTGAAGAGTCGAAGTGGTGAGTCATGATGACATCATTTGGAGGTGGCATGGACACATGGGATGTGTGCCATGTGTCAGTGGGTTTAGAACCCGTGGAAGATTGAAATGACATTTGGAATGTGACGAGTGTCACCCATCTGAATGGGCCACGTATCAGTCACTAGTATTCTACCATGTGACATCCTATGTGAGAAGGGTTAGTGGGGCCCAAGGTTATGTAACGTAGTTAAAGGTTGGAGGACCCATAGTGGCTTTGATCACGATACATCAATATCAATGACCAGGAGACATTGCGGGGGACCCAAGTTGCATGGAAGCTAATTCTCCATGGTGGTCACACAATCCAAACCACGGTTTCACTGAGGGGTTACGTGTCAGTGTCAGGAAAATTGTGGGATGAAAGGTGGCTTACTCCAAACTGCCATTTCATGCCCCCACAATTGGAAAATGTTAAGTGATGTAACGTAATAACGTCACCTAAGGTGATTTGGGAGTGTTCGTAGATTAATGGTTCGGGGTGTGCGGATGTGAAATATTCCAAAGTCTCGGAGCTCAAAAGCCTGAGGTTCCATAACGAGTGTTAGTTGTAGGATTCTAGGTAGACGTGGACCATTGATCCACCCTATTGTGAAAGTTCGGTAACTCGGAACTCTGAGAGACTATTGTGTCATGCTTTGCAAAATTATGAGGTCAAAGGCCCGAGTACGTTCTTATTGATCTAGCGCTTGGTCACGAACTATGGTCGCATGGGTTGGGGACTGAGAGAAAGGGGCTAGTGCCCAAAAAGTTAGCATAACAGAGCTATGAAATAAGAAATCTTTAGGGATTCTTGATTGAACGAGAATCACAGAGAATGAAAACTAAACGTTTTCTTGAATCAAATTTGTTTATGAATGTTGTGGGATTTGTTAAGGAATGATGACCTAACAAATTCCAGTTGTTTACACATTGTGTTTGCAGAAATTTAACGAGTGCCAGAACCGAATAGATTTGACACTGAGTGCAAAGAAATGGAGGAGACACATAATGATTCCAGTTAAGAGAATGAAGCTAAAGGGTTAGATGTTCATTTGGGAGTTGAAGGGTTGAACTCCAATGGGCATGGAGGAGAGATAGATAAGGAAGGGCATATGATGAAAATCAATGAAAGATTACAGAAAGATGCCCAAAATCGCCGAGAAGATAGAAGAAATCTCATGAAAGCTAAGGAACAACAGAGAGAATTCGACTTAAAGTTGATGAAGAGTCTGGAGAGAATAGAAAAGAAGATGGAAAATGAGAGAGACTTGAGCAAAATAGGGAGTCACTAGACTTCTGAGGGAAGAATATCAAGGAGCGTTGATAAACACCATCATCACTCCCGAGGTTGCTCCAAGAGGAGGGCACATAGTATTTCAAGACCATCTCCTACTAGAAAGCATAAGAGGTATGGAGTGGATGAAATGAAGAGTGAAATGAACAAGATTAAGCCTCCTATGTTTGATGGAGAACATAGGAAGGAGGAGGATGCCGAAACATGGTTGCTTGGCATGAAGAAATATTTCCAATTGCAGAATTATTCCTCTCATACAGAGGGAAGAATTGTGATGTATCAACTAAAAGGAAAGGCATCCATGTGGTGGGATCAACTTGTGCAGGTACAACACATGAGAGAGAAAGATATCACTTGGAAAGAATTCAAGAGATATTTTGAGAAGAAATATTTAACTAAAAGATATTATGACAGAAAGATGAAAGAGTTCTTTGAACTCAAGCTGGACAACATGACCATTGATGAATACGAGCGAAGATTTTTGGAATTGCTAAAGTATGTTCTGTTCATAAAGGATGAGACTATCAAGATTCAGAGGTATCTAAGTGGATTTCCACCTTCCATTGGTGACAAGATTCAGTATGATGACCCAAAAACTATGGAAGAAACGATAAGAAGAGCGAAATTCTTATATGAGCAACAAAGAGAGAAACCTACCTTTCAGAAGGCTTGGGAAGACAAGAAGAAATTCAAGATGGATCAGAGGAAGAGAGGAACTAAGCCACCCTTTTTCAGAAATAGTCCTTAGGGACAACCATCTTTTAGAGAGCCCGGGAAGGATGAAGTGGGTGGGGAAATGCTAATACCGCCACCTATAAAATGTTGGGGTTGTAAAGGGAACCATAGGTAAAGATATTTCCCCCACATAAATGATAAAGTGAGAGTTGTCCACAATGTACAACAATCTGAAACAGTGGAGGACATGGAAAGTAGAATGCCAAGGATCTACGCAGCCCTGGACAACAAGCAAGTTGAATATTAGCCACACATGATTGAAGTGGAAGGTATGATCAACAACCATGCCTTTACTATTTTAATTGATTCATGGGATAGCCATAGTTATATAGATCCTAGAGTGGTGGAAAGTTTGCAATTGTCAAGAAGCAAACATGAAAATTCTTGGTTAGTGTAGCTAGCTACAAGAACCAAGAGAAAAGTCACTGAGTTAGTTAAGTCTTGTCCAGTGGACATGAATGGACTGAGCACAAAGGCTGAATTGAACACTCTTCCTTTAGGTTCTTATGAATGTCTAATTAGGATGGAATGGTTGGACCAACACCATGCCATCTTGGACTATCGTAAAAAGGCATTCACTTGCCTAGATGAGGAAGGAAATCAGAGAACAGTCCAAGGAATTCCCAGAGTTGTTGTTATCAGAGAAATCTCAGCAATGTAGCTGAAGAAGTGCTACAGAAAAGGTTGCCAATTATTTGCAGCCCATGTGGGGGAAGCATCTAAGGATGAGGTCTCAAAGATTGAAGATCATGCAATACTAAAGGAGTTTGAAGATGTATTTCATGAGGTACCTAGACTAGCCCCGAAGAGACATATTGACTTCTCTGTAAACATGATGCCTGGAGCAACTTTGGTGTCAAAAGCTCCTTACAGAATGAGTACGCTAGAGCCGAAAGAGTTGTAATTGTAGCTTGAAGAGCTTCTGAAGAAGGGGTATATACGCCCAAGTCTATCACCTTGGGGTGCCTCGGTCCTGTTCTTGAAGAAGAAGGATGGGACATTGATATTGTGTATCTATTTTAAACAATTGAACAAAGTAACTGTAAAGAACACATATCTTCTGCCGAGGATTGATGACCTCTTCTATCAATTGAAGGATGTGAAAATATTTTCGAAGATAGACCTCAGGTTGGGATATCACCAGGTAAGGATAAAGGATGAAGACATCAACAAGACCACCTTTAGAGCAAGGTATGGTCATTACGAGTTCACAGTGGTGTAATTTTGACTGTTGAACACACCCGTTGTTTTTATGTGCCTGATGAATGGTGTATTCAGGGACTATCTAGAAAAATTTGTCATAGTATTCCTGGATTACATTCTGGTGTATTCCAAGTCAGAGGAAGAGCATGCACAACATCTAAGGATGGTATTGCAGGTTCTAAGAGAGAAACAATTGTATGCCAAGTTGAGAAAGTGCTCATTTTATCAGGAGTAGATCCATTACTTGGGGCATATTATTTCGAAGGATGGGATAGTTGTAGATCCTGAGAAGATTGAGTCCATCAGAGAATGGTCAGCGGCAAAGAACGTGACGGAAGTCAGATCCTTTATGGATCTAGATGGTTATTACAAAATTTTTATCACAGGGTTCTCGAGGATAGCTCACCCTATCACTTCTTTGCAAAGGAAAGAGCACAAATTTCAGTGGAAAAAGGATTGTGAGAGAAGATTCCAACAATTGAAGCAACTGTTAACCAATGCTCCAATCCTGAGGATTACAGATCGGAATGAAGACTTTGTAGTGTGTATAGATGCATGCAAAGAAGGACTGGGAGGAGTGCTCAGTAAGAATGGATTCGTAATTTGTTATGAATCTAGGAAGTTGAAAGAGCATGAAAAGAACTATGAAACTCATGATTTGGAGTTGGCAGCCATAGTACGTGCTCAAAATAAATGGAGGCATTACCTCATGGGAAAGAGTTTCAAACCGAGGAAAGACCATAACTGTCTGAAATATTTGTTTGATCAGCCAACCATGAACGCTAGACAAAGTAGGTGGTTGGATTTTCTCTGTGAGTATGATTTTGATATCAAGCATATCAAAGGGAAGGATAATAAAGTGGTTGATGCACTCAGCAGGAGAGTGCATGAATTACATGCTACAACCATTAGCATGTACAAAAATGATATTGAAAGCAAAATTTGGAGGCTGCAAATACAGATTTGCAGTACAAGGTTTTGGTAGAAAAACTATAGCAAGGTGATATGCCACATAAAGTGGAAAATTATAAATTGGAAGATGATGGAACACTTTTGTAGATGAACAAAATTTATTTACCTAATGTCCAAGACTTGAAACTTATGATTTTGAATGACATGCATAATGTGCCTTATGCAGGGCACCCTGGATATCAGAAGACTGTGGAAGCAGTCAAGAGACATTACTTTTGGGCAGGTTTGAAGAAAGAGATTGTTGAATACATCACCAAATGTATGGAGTGTCAAAAGGTTAAAGATAAGAACATACACCCAGTAGGTTTGTTACAGCCTTTACCCATTCCTAAGTGGAAGTGGGAAGTGGTGACAATGGATTTCATCATGGGATTGTCCAGAACATGCAAGCAGCATGATTCAATCATGGTGATAGTGGACAAGATTATGAAAGTTTCCCATTTTATTTCGTTAAAGACTACTCACAAGGCAACGAATGTTGCCGACATATTTATGAAGGAAGTGGCATAATTGCACAGAATTTCCAAGACAATTGTGTTTGATAGGGACCCAAAATTTACCTCCAAGTTCTGGAAGGGGTTGTCCAAAGGATTCAGAATGAATCTAAACTTCATCACATCCTATCGTCTTGAGTCTGATGGGAAGACAGAGTGGGTGAATTGATTGATAGAAGACATACTAAGGATGTATGTGATGGACAAACCATTGAAATGGGAAGACTACCTACATTTGGTAGAATTCACCTACAATAATGGGTATAAAACATCGTTGAAGATGAGCGCATTTGAAGGACTTTATGGAAGAAAGTGCAATACTCTAGTAAGTTGGGATAATCCAACTGATAGGGCAGTAGTTGGGCCACCATTTCTCAAGGAAATGGAAGAGAAAATGCTAAAAATTAAGTAGAATTTAAAGGATTCCCAAGACAGGCATAGAAGTTATCTTGATAAGAACATAACCCACAGAGATTTTAAAGTGGGTGACCATGTTTTCATGAAAGTAAAATCCAATAGAAGTTCCCTGAAGCTAGGAAACTAATCCAAGTTGGTAGCTGGATTTTGTGGGCCATTTGAAATCCTAGAAAGGATTGGGCCAATTGCATATATGGTTTCATTACTTGCATCCATGACTGTACATAATGTGCTTCATGTTTCATTGATTAAGAAATATATACCTAATGCTAATCAGGTAATCGCTTGGAATGTGATTCAGGTGGAGCAAGAAAGTGTCCTGGAAGTGCATCATGTGCGTATATTGGACCATAAAAGAAAACAACTCTGGAATCAAACGATAGGGCTTGTAAAGGTCCAGTGGACGTGGTACGGTACTGAGGACGCGACATGGGAGCATGAGGATGCTATGTCAGAAGAATACACACATCGTTTTGAATATTTTGAAAATCTTGTTGATGTTGTGTAAAAGTTACACTAAGGACAGTGCAAAAATAAGGGGAGGGGATTGTAATATCCCCCGGTAGTGCCCTGGTTATATTATGAATTGTAATCATGTTTTGTAGGCCGGTGAGCTGAGTATTGATAAGATGGTGGGATTATTTGTTTATTAGGCCAGAGAGCCTAAGTGTTAAGGCTAGGAGCCTGTTTTTGTATATGTAATTATGCAGATCATTAATATAATATATAAACAGTGTTGTGTGCCGACCAACCACGAAGAAAAAGTGATGGGGGACTAAGATTCCACATAATGGGTAAGGGAAAGGGGGCTGAAAGGTTGGAAGAGGGGATAATATTGAGGGCTTAAGTCCATGAATAAAAATTTATTATTATTCCAAAGTGGTGTGAAAGGTATATTTTTATCCTAAGTTCCTAGAAAAGGGAACGGATACTTGATGGAGTGCATGCATATTCATGGGAGACATGTGTCGGCCCAGGCACATGCAATTTAACCCAATAATTGAGCCGTGATGGGGGTTCATCCTCCATTCTTGCATCCTCTATCTGAACCATGTGGTCTTTTGCTTCTGGTCTCTACATGCATACCTCACGCAACTCTGAAACGTGAAATTGTGAGACCTCTGTGATCGACCGGTGTATTCCTGTAAATTCCATTTGGTCTCTGTGTTTGACCTCCATCATCGACATATACATAATTTCCTTGTCACACACCTTGAAAACCAGTGGAAAACCTGTGGACTAAGTCGTGTCTCCTGTGTGTCCTATGAACCCAATTTACCCACCCTGCAAATCTGAGTTTGTTCTTAACCATTTGGGTTTTTTTCTTTTGTGAAACCTGAGAATACTGTAATTTTCTATGTCGTGTGGGTTATAACTGTGGGTTGTTGTGGCCACACAGTCCCTTGGCTGAGTGTGACTAGCTACCATCATTTGTTCCTTGTTGAGCCTTACTGTTGTCCTCCTTGTGCTGGAACAGAGCTGAAGAAGCAGGTTGTTAGGCCTATGTGAAACACTCTCTCTAGGTGAGAGAGGTGGTTGTGGTTGAAGAAGCAAGTTGTCATGTATGTGAGTGACTCTCTCCAGGTGAGAGAGTGCACAGAGGAAGTGAGAAATATTGGAAGGTGTCTTGTAGCTGCCACAGATCTCGGAGAATTCTAGTCCAGATTATTTCTAAAGCCCAAGGCAAGTTTAGCAGCCGAAGGACTGTCCAGGTAACAGTGAAGGTGTATACTCCTAGGGTGGGATAGGCATGTGGGGAATGAGAGTCTATGAGAAATGCGCATAAGTGGCTCCTAGGAGAGAATCCATCCTCATAAAATGTGTGTCTTCCTGTTGACATTGCCTAGCCTAGGATTCCCTTCACCAGTGGAGCTTAGTCCCAGCTCGAGGGTGACCTACTGCTGAGAGTGATGAGATGTGTGGTCTAAGGTTGCGAGGCTCATGGAAGGTTTGCACGTAGTTGGTGGTGTTACACTAGTTTAA
>JASDQU010107872.1:65567-77582 GCA_032191745.1 Picea mariana
TATATATATATATAAGTGAATGTTCCACGTAGTAGCATTTCCCGACAGTGGGGTTTATTGTTGGGGATGTTACAATCTTCTCCTCCTTTGTTGGTGCACGCACAAGTAGGTTCAAAAGGCTGGGTTCAAGTTACGTAGTCCATCAAAACCCTACAGACACCGGCCCTTTCGGCATCACCTACAAGCAAGTGAAGTCTCACCCAAGGTATCTTTATGGGGATTGCAGGAACTGAGATTCTGTAGTGGTGAGGGAAGTATGGGAAATGGGATCTAACATAGCTATAAGACGCCTTCACGCACTAGTTCCTAAATAGATTGAACACATTACTTAATTATATATGAATATAGGTTTATATTCATGTTGGTTAATGGTTAAGCATACAATTATGGATACTACACATTATATTATCAACAATATCAACAGAGATAAGCATTCATTCATATTAAAGAAAATAATTAACATAGTATAGAAATGGATGGTCATCGAACAACACAATTATACACTGAGTTATCATGGTTTTCCCCCCTCTGGGCTACGTCCATAAAATATTAGCTTCTTTATTATATTTGATTATCTTGATTGTGCTTTGTGCTACAATGGAGTCTTGACATACGATATTCTTCACAATTCTAGTTTCTTTACACTACTCTACTCTTTAAATATCTCTTTCTCTCTAGACCTCGTGAACACAACCAGAAACAATAATAAAAACCCAAGAAGCGACGATGAACTCTTCTTCGTGGATCTTTTACATATTTATACATTTTTCTCAGGTTCTTTTTTCATCTCATAACGAGTTGGCTACCACTCATGTTCAACTAGGGACAACTCATTATGACTTGGATATAGTTCATGCTCGATTGGTTTTTCCATATTTTGTGCTAGTTGTTCCTTCCCATCCCCCATATTCTTCTCTTTCCTCTATATTTTTTCTTGATCTTCTTGATCCCGCACATTTTCCCTGTACCTCATTTCTTCTCACCATTCTATTCCCAAAATTGTCTTCCGAACAAGCCCAAAACACTCACCTGTAGCTCATCCCAAGTCACTTAGATCTGTTGTGTCATGCTCCTCCACACCTCATTGAATTTCTTTAGACTGACCTTTGTTTTCTATGCTGCTACTATGATTTATGCTTCCTTGTTCACAATTTTTTCCATCGTCTTCATTGTTACAGTCGTAAGCTTAGCTTCGACGTCTTGTGTTGCTAATGTCGTAGTAATCTGTGCAGTGGCTAACTCTTCTAGAACCTCAATGGATTTTTCTTGTAGTTCTTGCAACTTCTTTATGACCTTCTTATGTTCTTCCTTCATTTGTTCCAATGTGTTGTACAACTTCCTATTAGCTAGTATCATTGACATTCTTTTTGTTGGTCACAACGTATTCATGTGTTCAGTGGCCTACTGCACTTCCTCCTTTTTACTCCTTATCTTATCTTCCAATGATTTCAGTTTTGTATTGGTGGTAAGATTTGTCCAAATGTTTGTTCCTTCGTCACAAATATTTATGCATTCTTTCTCCAAGATTTTGATCTTTGCTACTATTGTTTGTGCAATCATTTCCCTTTATGCTCCTTCTTCTGGTGGCATCCTTGGTGTTGCATGCACTTCCATCTCTGTGATCTTCATGCAAATTCCTTTAATGGCCTCATTGATCTTTACCACTTATTACTATTATAATACCCCTAGGAAAAACCCCAATTGTACATATAAATTTAAATGTAATTATAAATATAAGATGGTGAGATGATGGTACAAGGTCTTTTGTTCAGTTCTACGCACATTGAGTCAATGTGCAGGAATCTCATACCAAAGAAGTGTGCACATTTTATAATGTATCACGCAACTGTGTGAGTGTTACACATTATTTTGGTCACATCAGTGATCACTTGACAGCATGTGTTTATGTTCCCTGAAAATATTAAAAGAAGACTTTCTCCATGGGAAAAGTGATTTGCTTTCCTCCTTCAAAAACCATGTTAAGGAAGGTCATCACATCCTTCCATATTCATGGGGTGCAACGATGCCTTATCGTCACACTTTTCCCTAATCTTGGAATATGATGTCATCGCATGGTGCTCATGCATAGGGTGCGACGATGCTTAAAGCATAGGAAATGCCAAATTTCATGAATGTTCTAGAAGGGAATATTCTAGAAGATGAGGTGGCCTTTGATCGGTTTGGATATTAATCGCTGCTTTGATTTGGTGGTATCATCCTAATCTCATCATCCATCTCTCTTTCACACTATATAAAGAGAGATCTCTCATTGATGCATACCCCCTTCTCTCCTAAGGGCTGCACGACCTCTTAGTCAAGGATCTTCAATTCTGAGTCAAGTTGTCTCTTTGAGACCCTAGTGGTATCCCTTTCGAATTATCACAGTGCCTTTTTTTTTTCCTCTGGTGCAGGTTTTATGGTGCCCACGACCTCTTTCTTCACACTATTGAAGTCACAGGTTTCAGGTGCAATATCCTCCCCCATTATCCCCTTCCCGCATGTGACCTTGGGTTATATCCTGGCGTAAATGCACGATTGTGGGTGTGCCCAAGGGTGGTTTGGGATCAACCCACTTTTTTGCCCACAATTCACCTCCATCTCCCACATACCCCTCTTTCAATATTGTGGTTTCAATTGCAGCCCGCTCCAATAAGGTTAAAGTTTGATCACCTTCCATCCTCCCAATCAAGATGGATCGTTGATATTATGATCTCGGTCACACCTCCTCATCAACGATTGAGATTCACTTCCTTCTCTCTCCAGATCACACCTATTAACCTCCCATATCTGTTGACGTGTGGAACTTGTAAATAAACGACCATGATTACTTCGGCTATTTGGGCTTTGGGGATTTCAAACCTTGCACACCCACTTTTCCCCATATTACATTCACCTAGAGTTCTAGATTTGTCGATGCATGTCCCTCACAGATCGACAGTCACAAATCCCTTTGGTTCTTTACCCAGAATCCATAGATTCCTGCCACGTGTCCTCCTCAAGCCAACAGTTCTAGTCTGCTTTGGGGATTCAACACTTTCTACCAAGACTAGATCAATGGTCTTTAGCACCCTTCTCGATCAACGTTCGAGATTTACTTTGGGCTTCGACACTTCAGCGCTCTTCTTTCCTCTAAAGTATTTCGTACCCAGAGCTCTGGATCTGACGCCATGCATCCCACTCAATCCAATGGTCCTTGTTACTTTGGGACTTCAGCCTTCAGGATTTTCAACTACTCTACGCTCATTTTCTCCCAGAGCGTTTCCTTCGGAGTCCATGATATAACGACACGTGTCTCCCTTTTGATCGGATGACTTCTAGCCACTTTGACACTTCGGGTTTCGACGATTTCAATTTCTCCTTACTCAAAAAAATCCTGGAGCACTTTCTCCTGGAGTTATGGATCTCCTGCCACTTGTCCCTCTCGATGATCGACAGTCCCTAGTCTCTTCAGAACTTCGGCGAATTCATACTTCTATGTGTACGCAAAGGATTAATGCTCATGCACTTTACTTAGATCCAACGATCGAGAATGATCTCTCTCCCACCTAGATGGATATTAACCATTGATTTGTGAAATCTTCAGGATTTTCCTCCCTTCGAAGATTCTTCCCTCTATCTCTCTTGAGATTTCTACCTCCTTCTGCCTCTTTAACTCTTTAAAGAGTTTATTCGATACTTAGTTGAATTTTCGGTCTATGCACTCCTTGCAATAGATTCTTATGCAAGAATTTATCTCTTGCAGACGACTATGCACACCTTGCAGCAGTCACTTTGCACTCCTTGCAAAGGGAAAGTTCATGCTACCTCTTATGAGCTTCTAAGTCAAAACAGACTTTGTCAACGCACTCCTTGCGGACTGTGTGCACACCTTGCACGACTCAGCGAAAAGAAAACAATTGAACCTTATACAACCTTTTCACAGTTCCATATATTCAAAAACACAAGTCATTCATTCATGAAACAAAATAACAAAATCGTAAATAGAAATGACCACACGCATTTGAATCAATTTTCTCCTGTGATATTCATTCCAAAAGGAAAAAATGGCTACAACTATGATCAAACAACAACTAAAAATTCTGAAAAACTCCTACTAAATCGCAGCAGCCTCAGTTGGGCGTACAAAACATTTATTTATCTTTGAGGGTCCTTAGGGTTCCCCCCGACTACTCATCTACTCGAAAACAAACCCTAATTGCTATCCTATTTCAGTTACATTCAAGACTCGGAGAGAAAAATCCCATATCACTCGTGATCATTCTGATTCTAAGCGCTTGATCTTCTTCTATTTTTCAATCAGCTCCAAAAAACTTGTGGTAACCTCCATCACTTAAAATTCCTAATTGATTCCAAAGCGTTGAGTTGTCCTGCCATGCGTGTTTGCTAACGATGCTCCTACATCATACTCCCCTGGATAAAAAAATTCATGGACTTTTTTCCATGAGCTCTTGCACCGACTTTCCATGTTTCTAGATATCAACTTCATTTTCCCAACTGACATCTTCTATTGGATGTCCTTTCCACTTGACCAAATATTCAAAATAGGTCTTCCTCCTAGTCTTTTTTCCAATCCTCTGATCAATGATATTCTCTATCTGTGGTTTTTCTTCTATAGTCATTTTTTCTCCCACTGAATCATTGCTTGATCTTTTGATCCCTCTGTATCATCTTCCCTGTAAGGATACATGTCTGAAATGTTAAATATCGATGATATGCCCACATCATATGGAAGCTCAATCTCATAGGAATTTTCACAAAACTTCCCTAAGATCTTACATGGCCCTATCTTCTTCATCTTTAAATTGTTATATGTTCCCCTTGGGAACCTTTCCTTCCTAAGATGTGCTAGAACCTGATCTCCTACTTCAAATTGAAGTTCCCTGCGATGTTGATCAACTCTGCGCATGTACTCTTGGCTAGAGCTTTGCAACTTTCCTCTGATATGGCTATGGAGCTTCTTCATTTCTACAACAAAATCTTATTCTCCAGCGCTTTTGATCTCACTTTGTTCCAAGTCTCTCAACTCAGATACTCCCCTTGGTTGCATTCCATAAAATATTTGGATTGGGCTCTTTCCAGTGCTCTTGTTTGGTGAGTCATTATATGCAAATTCTTCTTGTGGAAGAATCTTATCCCATTGGTTATGATGCTCAGTGAACAGACTCCTTAATAAGTTTCCCAAACTTTTGTTTACCACCTCTGTTTGTCCATGTGTCTGGGGGTGATAAGATGAGCTGAAGGAGAAATTTGTCCCCAACTTCTTCCATAGTTTTCTCCAGAAATGACCAACAAATTTAGTATCTCTATCTGAGACAATACTCCTGGGTAGTCCATGAAGTCTCACAACTTCCTTGACAAACAAATTTGCAACATGTGTTGCATCACTAGTCTTCTGGCATGGGATAAAGTGTGCCATCTTTGAAAATCTATCCACCATCACAAATATGGAATCACATCCTTTTTGCGTTCTTAGCAATCCTAACAAAAAATCCATGCTTATTTCATCCCAAGGCCTCTCTGGTATTGGAAATGGTTGATACAATCCATTGTTCTGTCTCTTACCCTTTGCATGTTGGCAGATTCTACATCTGCTCACAAATTTTGTCACTTTTGTTCTCATACTTGGCCAATAGTATGAACTTCTCAACTGTGAAAATGTTTTATCATGGATGAAATTTCTAGCCAATCCTCCACTATGCTTTTCCTTCAAAAGGTTATCTCTCATTAAGCATTTTGGTATGCGTAATTGATTTCCCTTGAACAAAATTCCCTGTTTAATCATATACTTTTTCCACTGGCTCCTGCCTCTTAGAACAGGATTTGTACATGCTTCGTATGCTTCCTTGAAATCTGGATCATCACAATACATATCCTCTTGGTGTTCAAACCCCAAGGTCTTCACCTGAAATTCTTGCAGAATCAAACATTTCCTACTCAATGCATCAACAACTTTGTTAGCATTCCCAACAATATATTTTATGACAAAAGTAAAATTATGCATAAACTCAACCCACTTTGCATGTCTCTGATTCAGTTTTTCCTATCTGGTTATGAATTGTAAATCTTGGTTTTCACTATACAAGACAAAATCATGGGAAACAAGGTAGTGTCTCCATTTCTTTAGGGCTTGAATTATGCCATAAAACTCCTTATCATATGTGGAGTACTTTCTCTTAGTCTCATTCAGGTTCTCACTGGAATAGGTAACAGGCCTATTGTCCTGACTCAAAATTGCTCCAATTGCAACTCCACTTGCATCAGAGGCCTATTGTTCTGTTATTTTCTCCTTGAGTATATTGAATCTCCTCTCGACCTCCTCTGTCCATTTAAAATACTTGTACCTCTTCTTCATTGTATCCATCATCAGTGCACAAATCCCACTGAAATATTTGATGAACTTCCTATAGAAACTTGCTAATCCATGGAAGATTCTTACCTCAAACATACTCCTTGGTGATGGCCATTCATTGATTTCTTTCACCTTCTCTGGACTATCCTGTATCCCACCATTTTGTTGCCAAAATCGTGAGAGTTCGTTGGAAAAGTCGTAATTTGTCGGAGTCATCCATCAAGGAATTGGATGAACACCACAAATGAAAAGTCATAACATGATTATTCAGATCTTCTTCTGCTCGAATGTCAAATTTAGAAATGTCAGATGGTATGTTGGCCGGTATGACAGACCAGCAAGGAGAATGTAAGATAGGATCATTCAAAATCCTATATAGATCAGGTAAGTCCAAAGTGGCCAAGAAAGGAAACTTTTGGTTCACTTATGGAAACTAGTAGTCTTGAGGGGGAAGCCTTGTAGGTATACCATTAGGACCATAAGAAGTCTGCAAATAAGGAGACAGTCCTGCCAGATTCAATTGTGGAGGATTTTGAGACACATAGCCCATAGGGTTGGGTTGATTAGAGATGTTCCCTTGGAAAGGAACACTAGATTGAACGTTCGGACCCCAAGAAGGATTCAAAGAACTTGGATAACATTGACCGAGATTAGGGGGTACAAAAGAATTAACTTGAGGATTTTCCCCCCCAGACGATTGTAGGTTTTCTTGGAAAGGAAGATGCCAAGGTAGAGATTGTACCACAGGTGCATTATGTCCATAAAGTGGGTTATGGACTCCAACCTGAGGTTGCTCCTCGAGTTGAGGTTGTGCCCCAATCTAAGGTTGTGCCCCAATTTGAGGTTGTCCCCCAAATTGAGGTTGTCCCCCAATTCGAGGTTGTGCCCCAAATTGAGGATGCCCCACAATTTGAGGTTGTTCCCCAATCTGAGGTTGTCCCCCAAATTTAGGTTGACCTCCAACGGGAATCTAGAAACTAGAAGTGATAGAAAGACTAGTGCCTCTAAGAGGATTGGAGCCACTAGGGCCAGATCCTCCAAGCGAAGGTGGAGGAGGAACATAAGACCCTTTGGAGAGAACCTAAGCAGGTGTAGGAACAAAACCAACAACATCATTATACCCAGGAGGAACAAAACGTCCAGAAACTTCGAATAGAACCTGGGTAGAAATAGCAACAGAAGTATTCATAGCTCTATACCCAGGGGGAAGTGACGGATTCAATCTAGGTGGAAGTGGTGTCCCAATTGGAGCTTGGGAGATAACCACATTTCCTGTAGGAATCGTGGTAGCTTGTGGGACCATAGTAGAATGGGACATCTGGAGAGTAGGAATCGAGTGAGAATCAATCAAAAGCTGGTCTGGAACAGTGGTGAAGTTACAGGTAGTGTTGGTAAAATGGTCTAAAGGTATTGTATAAGTAACAGACGTCTCAGGCACTTGTGATGCCATAGGTTGATCAAGACTTGCTCCTATGTTACCGTACATATCACGTACTATCAAATGGATAGAACCAAAATTAGAAGTTCCAACAGTGTGAGACGAGGTCCTAAATGGTTCACTTTGAAAAAGTGGATTCTCTACTTCAGATCCCGCATTAGGTTCGATAGGTACTTCAGTGTTGTCAACAACAAAAATTTCCATGGATGAGTTCATCTGAAGTATACGCGCATCTAGTCTAAGAATGGGAAGTCTGAATGGCTCTAAAGAGTCCGAAACAATTCGAAACCCTTCTAAAGAGTGTGTGCTCCCAACCTCATAAGCTACTTTGTTGTTGACTACTCCCTCTAGAGAGCCTTCTGGTGAGTTAGGAGGAAAAGGTTGGTAACCTTTCAGATATTTCGGGGGCAGCCCTTGCATCCTACGTGAGCCACAAAGGATGATGTTTCTTGAGCCGAGTAGAGAACGAAGAAAATCTATGGCAGACTAGAGGAAACAAACAACACTCACTAATAAAATCTAGGAATCAAACCAAGCAAACAAACATTCTTATTTCAAATTAACTATTTGGTGATTAAATCCAACATCACGAAATCAAGACAAGAAGGGGTTGGGATAAGTGGGTGGAAAAGTTACGTTGAGGACCTACTTAATATACTTACACCCTGATGCAACCTCCCACACCTAATCATGGGTATACCCTCCAAGGAGCTCGAGTGATTTTGGCCAACATCGATTCTAGGTACCGTGAAGACTTTCCCCTTCAAAATCACCTCATGTAAAGACCCTAAAGAGATAGGCTACTAAGGTTACCAAATACAACATTGATGCCTGGGGAAACAATCTACAATTGGATCCATGCACAAAGGTAGGGTATCTAGCCCGAAATCAACTCGAAAGGATTCCACTCATAATTGTGGGTATACCTTCAAGCGACCCCCATAATATGTGCAATATCTACACCAAGACCAAAAAAGTAGGGTGAGAAACTTTTCTAGTCTTAATGCGACCTCAGGTTTGACACTTGTGTGAGAAGGGCTTCCCAGAACAAAATGTAGCAATTGGACTTGAACTCTCCCTATCACAAGATACTATTGTGTGTTTTGATGCTTTGGAGAGTGTACCTCATAACCTATTCCAAAGCGCTATCTTAGCTAATGTTGGTGAAAAAGATCCCTAGAAAATAAAAGTTACTAATAAATTTTAAATTTACGTTGTGTTTTAAAGGTTGTCACTTAATCAAGAAGGGAGATGGAAGTAAAACTGTTGATGTTGTGACCTTTACCCAATAGAATGAAAAAAGAGATGAATGTGTAATTTTCAATTCAATGAACTCTAGTTATAGTAGGGAGAAGGTATTCCTTTTGAAGTACAACCAACTACCAATTGCAATTCCTTAATTCTGAATGAACACAATTCCAAACAATCATGAACTAATTTTTTTCCAAATTCTTCTCTTTAAAGATATTTCAAATGTAAAAAAATTTGTATAAGGGATTACTTAAAAAGAATAAATGAATTCAATTCTTCCTTTCCAAGAAAAAATCAGAGATGTAATAATGAAAGGAAAACGTAATCCAAGAAAATCAAGACATTCTCAACACAATTCCCAAATCAAATTCGTAATGTAGACATAGGTGAAAAAGCAATAAAAAATCTTGACATAAGCAAGAAAAAAGTGTTTCTTAATCAAAAACCAATATGACAAACAAAATGAATCCAAAACTCAGAACAAACCAAATACTCTTCATCAAACAAGCACTCAGATCAGGATCTGAGATTATATCCTTGTGACAATGAGCAAAAGTAAAAAACTTGCAAAATGCAAAGAAGGAATTTCAATCACTGAAAACCAATCAAAAGTAAGATTTAAACTCAAGAATCAATCAATCATGGGCATAGGAAGTTCACCCCAGGCTACTAAGGAAAATATGGGTGGTAAAAGACAAGATGACTCACTCCATCAAAATCTACATGAGTCATCGCAGGCTGGGTATAAGACATAGAGTGACGAGAGGTCGCCACAGACCACTGGCAAAGAAGAGTGTGACATCGTCGCACTGGATTGGCTAGGCAGAGAGAGACGTCGTCGCACTGGATTGGATAGGCAGAGAGCGACGTCTTAGGGTCGTTGCAGGCTGACAATGAGGTACAATGTGAAGATCTCTACAAATTTGAAAATTTTGGAAGAAAGGTGAAAAATCCAAAGGAACTTCTAAACCTGGGGAGTCTAAATGGATCACCCACAGACTCAGAGAATGAAATTTATTAGAAGAAGGCAAGCTAAAGGCAAATGGGAAGAAAAAAATCAAAAGGAGGTCGTACTCCCTAGTGGAGTAACTAATTTTTTTATGGGACTTATCGGTAAATGTGGACATAAACAGATCTCCCTAGATCCACCTAGATCTAGAACAAAACAAAATAGAACGTGATGCTTTCCCTAAGCTCTAATCATTGAGTTTATTATCTAGCAAGAGATGGGAAACATACCATTTAAATATCGCTTCCTCTTGCCGTTTTCATCCTAGCTCCACTCCAGTGCTCCTGTGATCTTGAATATGCAAGGGAACACAAGCCAACCAAAGTGAAATAAATAATATACTCAATGAGAACCTATGTATGTGATCAAGGAATCATATAATAAAATGAGATGAGTTTTATGGGAAATAAACATATCACTTTATTATATAATAATGAAAGTGGAGACTACAACCAAAGCCTTGATGTTGCAAGGTCCCCTTTCGATGATCGTTTGCTTCAACACACACTTGCTCCAATATTGAATGAAGAGGATTCACAATGACTTAATGAACTGAAATGAGATTCTCAAGAATTATCCAATGCAGAACTCTCCATGCAATCTTAGCTTATTCAACCTTCTGTGCTTCATTCCCCTTTTCCCTGAGATATCCCTCTTTATATAGGGGAAAGGGAGATGGTTAAAGATATTAGGATGATCACACCAAATCAGAGAAGCGAGTAAGATCCCAACCATACCAATGCCACCTCATCTTCTAGAAGATCCCCTAATATAAATTTCGTAAAACTTAACCTTTTCTTATCCTTTTGACATCGTCGCACCTTAGCTTTAGGGCAACTTGCGGAGACGTCACAATCTAGCTTTAGGGAAGAGTGTGACAACCAGGCATCGTCACACCCTGCTTATGATGTAGCCTGCGACGACCCTCCTTGACAAAATTTTTGATAAGCGAAAGTCAGTCACTTTCCTCTTGAAGAAAGGATCTTTTTGGGAACATGAAAACATGTTGTCAATGAATCACTAAGATGAGCAAAATAATGTGTAACATCTCTCATTATTCTATCATCCACTCTTTCCATACGTACCCTCTACGATCCATCATCCATCCCCGTACTTAAGAGGCTTTGGAGTTTTTTGTAACTAGTAAACCTGGGTAATTTGAGCTGAATAAATGAGTTGTCATGCTTGTGTGCATTTTTAAGAAGTAGGTTGTCATTCCCATGAGCATTCTTTCTAAGTGAGAGAATTGCCAGTAATTATTTTCCTATGATCCAGGCTGTAGCTACAGGGCTCCAAGACTTCCTATCCAGCTTATTGTTGAAGCCCTGAAAGGGAAGTGGAACAACCAGAGAATTGTTGAGCAGAGAATGGGTACACTTCATGGGGTGGGATAGACTATGAGGAATGAGAGGCTGTAGGATGATTAATGGAGTTGGAACCTTAGTTTGATAATTTATGTGGTTGATAGACCTTAGCATGGATTAAGATTTATTTTTCCTAGTTGAGTTTTAGCCCCATCTCGTGGGTGATCTGCTACTGAGAGTTTTTGAGCGACATAGTCTATGATTGGGAGGAAAGTTTGAGGTTTGCATGCAATTGACGATTTATTTACAAAAGATAAGTGTTTATTGTGTGTTTGCATGAAATTTCATGTAATTAATTATGTTATCATTTTTATCATTTTTATGGGGTTTTATTGTTTTAATTATGCTTAAGTTTATATATTGTTAGGACTACATAATTGTAATCATATGCAAGGAATATTATAAATTTAATGGTAATAGAAAGGAAAATTTTATGTGGCATGGCCCAGCTTGGGGCTAGGGATGATACTTTGATGGGAAGGACAACATCAACCTTTCAAATCCCATTCCATAGTTTTTTCATTGTGGTACATATTTTAATCTATCTCAAACCACATTTTTCGTCGTCACTCATTGGCTAAATTTTTTAGAGAGAGAGAGAGGG
>JASDQU010107872.1:104859-122329 GCA_032191745.1 Picea mariana
GGGCAACCATGCATTGAATCGCATTTCGCTTCCTTCTCTTTTGTTATGTACAATATCAGTGATCCAATAAAATCAATCACAAAATAGATTAGCCTTCATTAGAATATTTACCATTCAATTGCATCACACCATCTGCTCTACTTTGCAACTATGCTTCTTTATACCATTCACAAAGATGCATTTTCTCATACTGCAACATTAGAATGCTGTTCTAATCGTACTTCAACATTCGAATACTTTTTCCTTCTGAACATGCTTCCATTTTCTTGCATTAAATTTGGCAGGGACTACGCTGCTTCGCTGCCCTTGTTAAGTCTATCGACAAGTTTAAATGGGTAGTATGGTACATATTATATTATAATTTTGTTTTATGATTTGGAATATTGTATTAATCGCTTCATCCGAGACTCCTCCAAAGGAATCCAAAGAGAAACAATTTCTTCATTCAAATCATATTTGTCTCTCTCGCATTTCTGTTTCTGTTTGAAAGCTTACTAGTATTCCTGGGGTAACCGCTGGTGGCATTAAAAACATGATCTTTGCTCCCTCTATCTACCGGCTCCTAAGCGCTCATGACACTGGAAACTAACGCTTGCGTTCTACATACCGATGATGATTGTTGATGCTCAGGTTCGAGATTCTGAAAGGTGCTATGTTTATATTAGAATATAAACAGACGGCGTTATTGCAGGCCATTAAATCAATCTTCTATGGTATGGTTTTACAACAAATTTTGCCTCACTCCATGGAACTTGTTTGAATGGTTTTCCATTTCCCTCTGCAGACTTGAAGTCCCTTTTTTGTTCACTCCAAAGACAAAAATGCACATTTTTATATATACACTCTCCATATCAGTTATGCAACAGGAATATACACAGGTTGGGACACTACAACTCGTTTACATTGGGTTTGATGCTCAAAAATTAAAAATTATGTCGGGTTTCCATGCCATGTCACGAGATCCATGATCCTTGACCTTCCATATACTAGAAACGCTCCGACTCGACCCTTCAGTTCCATTTGGAGGTTACAAATTGAGCCATATCCAAGCCTAATGAACAATTCAACTTTGAGAGCAAAGACACTCTGGAGAAATTTCACTTCATATTGAGTCTCCATCCCTTTGTCCTTGGAAGTCTGAACTTTTTGTGTTCATCTCTCAAGTTCTTCCGACTTTGTGATGGAAAACCTCATTGACTCCTATATATGAGTTTTCTTTGTGGAGGATTATAGTGGTGAAGGCCCAACTGGAGGGAGGGACTTAGTTTCTTGGTTTGATATGTGTTGTTACAAAAGTTTGTCACCTGTGTACTTATGCTCATTATTTTAATAAAAATACTATTTTCTCCTCCAATTGATATCTTGAAACTATTTGAATTACTATTCCAAGGGCGTATTTGTCCTGTATGTTAATGGATTATGCTAATTTATATGTTGAAATCATATATTATCACCATATGTTTGTGTATCTTGGTTATTGAGGACAAATTGTAAGTAAAAACCTTTGGGTCGCGTACTCAATGGTGGTCTTCCTCGAATGTCTAGACGAGGTAGGCTCTTATCCTTGTCTTGTTTAACATTTCATTTATATAACATACTTGAGATTAGAGTTGATTTTCGGGTGTCGTTTTGTATGTTGTGGTTTACCCCTAGCCATAGAGATATTTTCTTCATAAACAAATTGACAGCTCCATTGGGGAGATCTCTTTTTAGGGGTATCGAGAGTTTTTCTCCTTGATTTGCTTTCTGTTTGCCTAAGTTTCCTTGTCTCCTATTGCTTGACAACATGTATTTTTCCTTGCCTCTGAGTTTCTTCGCTTAATCCTTGCCCTGACATTGTTTTGTTTGGTATACGTGGTTATTCCCTTGACAGATGCCTACATACACAAGCTATCTGCTTTTAGGGAGCGTATATACATGCTTGTTGCTCAAACAGTCACGTACATCATCTCTTAAGTTTTGTCGGCTGAGTTTGGTGTTTGTTGGGTGATTTATTTGTTGTTGTTGAGTCTTCTTGGGTCCATATTCTAACTGTTAAGTTCCTGAGTTACACACATGCAAAGGATAACCCATCGTTGCGATTTCTGTGATAACCAATAGTTTATTACTACTCTTTATGAAGTCGATCGACAAGTTTAAATGGGAAGTATGGTACATATTATATTATATTACTGTTTCATGATTTGGGATATTGTATTAATCGCTTCATCCGAGATTCCTCCAAAAGAAGCCAAAGAGAAAGAATTTCTTCATTCAAATCATATTTGTCTGTCTCGCATTTCTGTTTTTGTTTGAAATCTTACTAGTATTCCTGGGGTAACCGTTGGTGGCATTAAAAACATGATCTTTGCTCCCTCTATCTACCGGATCATAAGCGCTCATGACACTGGAAACTACCGCTTGCGCTCTACATACCGATGATGATTGTTGATGCTTAGGTTCGAGAATCTGAAAGGTGCTATGTTTATCCTGAAATATAAACAAACATTAAAGTGAAAAGTTAGCATTGGCATTATTGCATGCCATTAAATCTTCTATGCTATGGTTTTACAACAAATTTTGCCTCACTCCATGCAACTTGTTTGAATGGTTTTCCATTTCCTTCTACAGACTTAAAGTCCCTTTTTTGTTCACTCCAGAGCCAAATTTTTTTATACATATACTCTCCCTATCAATTATACAAAACATATATACACAGGTTGCGCCACTGCAACCCATGTACATTGGGTTTGATGCTCAAAAATTAAAAATTATGTCAGGTTTCCATGCCATGTCATGAGATCCATGATCCTTGACCTTCCATATACTAAAAATGCTCTGACTTGACTCTTCAGTTCCATTTGGAGGTTATAAATTGAGCCATATCCAAGCCTAATGAATAATTCAACTTTGAGAGCAAAGACACTCTCGAGAAATTTCACTTCATATTGAGTCTCCATCCCTTTTTCCTTGGAAGTAGGCTCTTATCCTTATCTTGTTTAGCATTTCATTTATATAGAATACTTGAGATTAGAGTTGATTTCTGGGTTTCGTTGCATATGTTGTGGTTTACCCCTAGCCACATAGAGATTTTCCTCATAACATAATTGGCGACTTCACTGGGGAGATCTCCTTTTTGGGGTATTGAGTGTTTTTCTCCTTGATTTGCTCTCTGTTTTTCTAAGTTTCCTTGTCACATGTTGCTTAACAACCTGTATTTTTTCTTGCATCTAAGTTTGTTGGCTTAACCCTTGCCTTGACAGTGCTTTGTTTGGTATACACGGTTATTCCCTTGATAGACGCGTACATACATGAGTTGTCTTCTTTTAGGGAGCGTATATATGTTCTTGTTTCTCAAACAATCGCGTACATCATCTCTTAAGTCTTTCTCGCTGAGTTTGGTGTTTGCTGGGTGAGTTTTTCTGGTTGCTGAGTCTTCTTGGGTCCCTATTCTGACTGTTAAGTTCCTACATAGTGATAGGAAGCCTTGTTATTGTTGAATTTTTGGGTGACCTTCTTTCTTGTTGTGTTTTTCATTGGTTGTTCTTGCATATTGGTCTGAGTAGTCGCTTCTTGGTATCCTACTTGGCTTGTCTCTTTTTTCTTGCAGTAGGGTCTTCCTGTGAGATTGTCATTCAGTCCTTGCATTTTCTTTTCATTATATCAAAAATACAAATTACTTTCATTGTATTTATGGAATTTTCAATTTTGATTATTTTTCATTGATTTTGACGCATTTGGAAAGATTGCACTTAATTTAAATTGTAGAGATTGCATTGGAAAAAATTTCATTTAGAAGCTTACCATCTCTTTAAAATTCAAGACTAGTACTTAACAATGTTTTTATATTTTCTTATTTTTATATGTGAGTCGTAGTAGCATCAGTTTCATGATCACACCTCTTGAGTAAGAAAAAGCCATTAAAATTAACTTTGATTAATTAAAATTGATTAGAAATTATTTTGTTTTTCAGGGTATACAAACAAGTACAGGACTTAGGGCCTTGGAATAGGATTTTGTGAGTAAACTTATCTAAGGCTACTAAACTCAATGTATGTGTCTGACCAGGGAGTGGTGAAACCAATTTTGTAATCGATGACGTCAGGAGGCTCCACTCACACTGGAGTTAAGCACGAGGTCACACGAACTTGGTTGTAGAGATAGCCCTCTCATACCTTCCTAGTGTCATAGATATTTTTGAGGTTCTATTCGTAGCTGAGGGTCTCGCTAGTGCCTTTACCTTCGTGAGAGGCATTTCTTTCGATATTTTTGGCTTTGCTACCCTGCCCATACGATGGACTAGACTTGTAAGTACTCACCTACGCATTTTTTATATTGTGGTGACTCTAGTTTCTTGACATAGGTAGCCACATAGGTTACTTGCAGGGGTTATTCTGCAGGTACCTTGAGTTAGATGAGGGTCAGACAACAAAAAACCTTTATGGAGTATTACCTCTTCGGGGGTATCTGACTGACTACATTTTTAAGCCTACGAGGGACCTTATGACTAATTATGATACCTCCACTCTATTAAAGGGAGTCTCAGGCCTCTCTTGGGCGAGGCATACCTACCTTAGTTGGGGGGGCCCTTTTCGTCCATTATATCATGTTTGTGTGCATTGGTCCTTTTACTTTATTTGGTGTTCTCTATGATTATTAGTTGGCCTTAAAATTTTGTTTGTTATCCCGAGTTTTGAGTCATCGTGGAGCAATACCAACCTTCTCATCGATCTCTTCATCTATTGAAGTTACCACTGCATCTTGAACCTTTATTGAAGACTCCTTCTAAAATGTGTAGATTTAATATGTGTGTTACATATATCTCCACCTCCTAGACTTGTGATCATCCAACTATGAGTACCGAGTCAAATATGAATGTCTCGAGAAGTCCTTCGACTCCTTTCTCTTACGTGATTAGTGGGATCCGTTTGACTCCCTCATCCTTAATGGTGTTGGTGTTTTAGGCTCCCTGATCTAGTTCTACCCAACCCATGAGTTCTACTTGACCCATGGGAATGAACCCTTTCAGATCACTTTTCGGTATGCCGAATCATGATTCCTAGTCAATACCTTCGGCCTCTAATCCCTTTTCTTTTGGTATGCCCAACATGATGCGCAACTCTCATCCTTCATTTCAACGACTAATGTGAATCCTAGTTTTGGTTATGGGGGCAAGACGCCTCCTTATGTTCCTTTCTCGTTTGGTGGAGGTCATATTCTTCAATAAAATCCTACAGTTGGATGTTTGAATCCTCCTTCCTCTGGACCTAATCCAATATTTAGTGCTATGGGATGGGGTGCTCAAATGGGAGGACTATTTACGTCGTATATTTCATCATGCATTCCCTCTTCCTCCACGTTGATTCCGATGAACACATTTATTGGGGTGAATCCCCCTCTTCCCTCTAGTGTTCCATCAAGAGGGATTCAGTTTCACAGTATGGGAAACCCCTAGCACCGAGTTCCTTCATCTAGGGGAAACATATATAATCCTTATCATGCATATTTTGCGGGTACAGTTCCCTTAAAACCTTTCATGAATCAATTTGGAGGAGGATACTATCCCACCAAATAGGGCCATGGTATATATAAGAACCGTCGATGGTCTGCAATCCCCCAGCCCCAATCTTTCCCGCAAGCATGGGATCAGATACTACAACCCCGATTCCATTTTCTTCCCATGATAAATTTGCATATTTTTCAAAATTAATGAATGATGTTGTGTGTCACGATCCGTCATGGCCCCCCGTCCCCACCAAGCTTCCTTCGGGCATTCCCAAATTCAAGGGAAAGACTAGTGAGAACCTGGGTGATCATGTGACTACTTTTCATCTATGGTGCTCATATAACTCCCTAGATGACGATTCTATTAATTTGAGGATATTTCAACGCACCCTCATGGGGACTTCTGCGAAATGGAACATTGAGCTACTTGGGGGAACATATGGAACCTACAATCAAATGGTATTGGTTCTTCTCAAGCACTTCCAATTACTAGTTCATTACAATGACGACATAGAACTATTGTCAAACTTTTTCCAAGCTAAATCCACACATATCTCCAATCATATCCAAGAGTAGCGCAGATGGAAGAGGTGATCACATGGAAGTAGGAGGATTTCACTCAAATTCACAATATGCCCACTTTAATTGAATTTCGTTAATCTGGTGGATCCATAACAACACGCTCAATGGGCTCTTATGGGCAGATTTGGTGGGTTAAATTTACAATCGTTGAATTCTTTCTCATCACTGGTAGAATATGGTTCATGCTTTCTATTGGTGTTGTTTTGAAGACGAAATAAGTTATGTTACACGTCTTTTTCTCCTCAGGATTTGTAACAGTCCTCCTTAGAGTGGCCTTAAAGACTAGATTGGAAATATATGAATATTGATAGAGTCTTTGCACCCTCAATTCCGATCTATATGATGTGTTGTGAAGTTGGAAAAGTATAATGGCAATTTTTTCTCGAATTTTTTTCGAATTGAAAAATATTCCCACCAACTTTTTTTTTATCAAATTCGAATTTGAATTTAAACTCTTTCTGAATACCCCTACTTTACGTTGTGAAGATGCAATAGTGGCAGTCACTTCCGGAAAAAGGGTAGGAAATCAAACATAAAAAAAGAGGTTGTCCAGTGGGAATGTTTTCAGAAAAGAAAATCTTGTTGCCCAGAATTATTTGCATGCGCTCTAAGGGCCGAGTTACAAACATGAAAAGGATACCCCATCGTTTCCATATTTGTGATAATCAATAGTTTATTACTACTCTTTATGAAGTCAATTGACAAGTTTAAATGTTTAGGGAATTATGGTACATACTATATTATATTATTGTTTCATGATTTGGAATATTGTATTAATCGCTTCATCTGAGACTCCTCGAAAAGAATCCAAAGAGAAACAATTTTTTCATGCAAGTCATCTTTGTATCTCTTGCATTCAATTTTTTTTTGAAATATTACTAGTATTTCTGTCCAAAGATGATTTTTGATTCTTAGGTTTGATATTTTGAACAATTCTATGTTTATCTTGGAATATAAAAAAACATTAAAGTGAAAATTTAACATCGACGTTATTGCAGGATATCAAATGTTTTACGATTTTGTATGGAGATAAAAGGATTCTTAAAACACAACAGTGGTTTTTTAACATTCGTAGTTTTAATCCCTGCAAATTATAATGTATGTAATTGTATAAATGTGAATTAGGTTGGTGAGTCAATGTGTTGGGGAGAAGAACCAGTATTGATGGACAAAGAGCCTGTGTTGATTTTAATGTGGCCGAGAGCCAAATTGTGTGTTAGGAATATTGAAATAATTAATAAAAGTAATAGTCATTGGGTGCAATACAAGGAATGAAAGTTATGAGGGTGTTATGATTCCACAAGAGAGAGGGTCCAATGGGGAATTATTCATGGGTATTAATCCAACCCACAATCCTGAAATTATTATTATTGTGTAAACCTTCTATTTCATGTTGAGTGTTCCCAAAGAAAATCATTTAACTCATGTAAGATGGTGAGTGTGAGAAATAACCTGTCAGACAATTGGCTAAGGTTGATGGATAGTTGCTATGGATTGTTAGTTGTCATTTATGTCAACCATTGGAGAGTGATATTCTATATTGATGTCAACCCTTAGTGATTGTTGTCAACCATTGGATAAAGTCTGGTAGCGAATTCTGGTAGCACAAAGGTTTGGGTAATGGACCCAAGGTTGTTTCATGTATAATGGTATGAATTTTAATATATTTGAAGGAAAGAATATTCTAGATGGATAGTACATGTCATTAGATTTCCGGTGGTAGGTGGAATGTCACATAACTCCTCACGGTTAGAGAGTTATGGGCATGTGAAGTTGGAGAACCCAGTTTTGGGTAATGGACCCAAGTTTGTTTGATGGATAACGATATGCATTTTGATATATTTTCAAGTAATGTTATTCTATATCGATAGTGCATGTCATGCCATTTCCATTAGTATGTGGAACGTCACATAACTCCTCACGGTTAGAGAGTTATGGCCATGTGAAGTTCGAGAACCCTCATGAATCATCTAGAAGTCCCAAAAGGTCAATGTAGTCAAACTGGTTTAAGAGATTTTTATAAGGTAAATAATACAGTGAAGTGATGAGTGTACTATAATTCAAAGTGAATACAAAATAAATTATTTAAATAATAAAGTTAATGGAGAAATTACTAAGTTGACAAGTGGTTAGAAGCGGGTTACCCTAAAATAAGGAGAGTGGTTTAAGATGGTTAGAAGGTAACCCCTTGATATAAAGTGAAGTGATGAGTGTACTATAAGTCAAAGTGGATACAAAACAAATTATTTAGATAATAAAGTTAATGGATAAATTACTAATTGGACAAGTGGTTAGAAGTTGGTTAACCCTAAAATAAGGAAAGTGGGTTAAGATGGTTAAAAGGTAACCCCTTGAGGAAGCTACATGAAAGTAGAAATAAGAGGCAAGGCTCTCTCATTTAAAAACAAACTTGAGAATATTAAATATCTACAGGTGACTGAGGTAAACGAAGGATATCTAATCTGAATTTTAGAGAGAAGGTGAAGTAAGGAAGGCTAAAATTCAAGGGAGGATCAATTCTTTTGATGATGCTTTCTAAGGTATGTTATTTACAGGTCATCTCACCATTTTCGCAATAACTTTTTTTCTAGAATGATTAAGACCGTGAAATTGATAGGCCATTGAGAAAAGATATCCAAATATTTTTGGTATGAACTTCAACTTGTGGTTCATTGTAGTTTTGGAGTTGCACTATGTGGAAAATAGGGTTTGTGGCTAGTCCCGAAACTAGTCTAAAACATGTGTTTCGGGTAAAAATGTCATAAATTATTCAGAACATATCCAAATTAATTAAGACAAAAAACATTGGTTAGAGTATAGTCTTTAGTATTCTTTGTAAAATTTTTAGATCCATACAACAAATATTCTGTGCGGGGCATGCTCTACAAGTTCTCTCTCTAGAATAAGCCAAAATTCAACAAGGTATATCATTTTTGCTATAAATCCTTTTTTGAGAGGTTCCAAGTAGTGACACATGGAGGAATTGCATAAAACACATTGAAGAACATTGTGTACCATTTTTAGATCTTTATTTATTACAGGTACATAGTTATGATTATTTCAAGTTAGGGTTGTTGACTAATCCAAAACTAGTCATATGAGACTAAAGTAAAGTTTGATAAAAATGCTAGTCTCTTGTTGTTAAAGTTAAGGAAGGTTTGTAGGTATGTGATCATATACACTAGTTCTATTACATAGTTACAAATCATATTTGGATTATGAAATGGATGAGGGCTTTTGGTTGAGGTACATGTTGGGTACATGGTTGAGACAAGTAGTTGATGAGTTAGCACATACATGAGGTGTATATTTGATGATGTTGGTACATATTGATGAGTAGTTGATACATGATTAGTATATACTTGGTACATGGTTGGAGGCACTTGTTAGTAGTATTTTTGACATGTGGTTTATGGATGATGTAGCATACTTGTATTGGTATATTATTATAATCACGTATTGATCTTGGTGATGATTATGCATTGTTGTGTTATGGTTGGTTGATGCACATATTTAGATTTTTCTTGGTGAATGATCTTGGTGAGTAGATCCGATTTGGTTGATAATATTGATGAGACAGGTTGTTGTGATAGGTTGTTTGGACAGGTTCTTGTGACAGTTTATTTGTATAGGTTTGGTGCATGGTTGATGCACTTGTTCATGGTACAGGATTTGTATAGGTTTGGTGCATGGTTGATGCACATGTTCATGGTACAAGAATTGTACAGGTTGGTGCATGGTTTATGCACTTGTTTATGGTACAAGTTGATTACATGTTGAGGTATAGGCTGGTGCATGGTTGATGCACTTGTTTATGGTACAGGTTGATTATAGGTTGATTGGTATATATCTCATAGTGATAATGTGACAGTGGTTCTGGGTAAAATCATGAATCTGCGTAACACTTTCGTAACAATCGGGTCTCCAAAATTTCTAGCGGTAATTTTTCGACCGAACAAATGTTTCTTTCCGCCGAAATATTTTTTGGCCAAAAATATTTCGGCCAAAAATTTTCACGTTAAATTTAACGGTTCCCTCGAAATTCGTGTAAAATGTTTTTTGGATGAATTATTTTCCCGTGGTAAGCATATTTCAGCCGAAACATTTATTTTTAACGGATTCCGTTAAAAACTAGGTTTCGGCCGAAAGAATATTTTGGCCGAAAACTTGAAAATGAGACTGTTTGCAGGAAACTGCAAATTCTCTCCATCTTACTTCATCTTTGGAGGTAGCAGACTCCTATAAATACTCAGAATTTAATTTGAGAATTGATACCAACTTTTTTAAAATTGAATATTCTTTCATTGGGTATAATTTGTTTTCATTTTCATTGTTTTTATCTAATTTTATTTAATTTTATAAAAAAATCACTGCATAATATTTTTAGGTGAGATTATGATTTGGTGAAATGAAAAATCCATATCTCTAAAAATACACAACGGAAAATTATGGAAAATTTATATTCATAATTGTTAAACTGTTCTCTTCAAAAGGGTATTTTTAGATTTTACTTTTAAGTAAAAATTAAGATAGATACAAGGTGTAGAAAAACACGTGTTTAAAATATGCAATGTTTTCATCTTGGTCAACTTCAAAAAATTCTAGAAATTATAATATTCATCCGTTAGATTCAAAATTATAGTCATAATAAAATAGAGTCTCTGTAGATTGTTGCAGTATATTTCATTTCTTAAAAACATAATTTTAATAATATATACATTTTTGTGGAAAACAATAACTCATTATCATTCCTTTCATGTTTAAAGAACATACTGTTAAACAATTGTCAAATTGACATACCAAATCTTGATAAAAAAAAATTGAAAAATAGTCATTAGAAATATAACAAAATTATTCACAAGTTTTGTTTTTACTGTAAAGTGAAATTCCAAATAGAAAAAATATTTCTGTATGCCGGAAGTTGAAGAACTTGTGAAAATACAGTTTTTTTTGTCATAAAACAAACAAAAGTGTTACCCATCTTCATGATTTTACCTTTCCATCATTCTACTTATACATCAGGGTGGTTCGACGGGGCAAGGACAGGTAGTTGTAGCCACCTTTCAGTTGTATCCATAGAGCATAAGGGGTTGTAGCCTCCTTCTAGTTGTATACATAGAATTGGGGAGTTGGAGCTTCCATCAAGTTGTAGCCTAAGAAACTAGGGGGTTGGAGCCTCCTTCCAGTTGTAGCTAGAAAACAAAGGATTTTGATTCTTTCAGTGAATGTAATTCTTCAATACATATAAGAAAAAGAATTTCATAGTTTTCTCCCGCTTTGGGATTCCACGGAAAACACTGGTGTATTGTGTATGTGTATGATTGTTCATTTTTTCATTACTTATTTACTCTGCAGTTATTGGATGATAATGATACATTGATATAACACTTGGATTATNAAGGATTAAATTTCTCTATTACTGATTCACACCCCCCCCCCCCTCTCAATAATCCAACAATTGGTATCAGATCTGGTTCCTTCACGAAACAATTTAATCACGAGTAGGAGATCATGGATTATTCTGAGAATGGAGTACCAATGTTTAATGGTCATAATGGTTTTAAGTATGAGATGCGGAGCATAAGGAGCAAAGTATTTTTACAGGCACAGGGACATTATATTTGACTATCAGTTGTTACAGGATATGGTAGTTCAAAAAGGGAAAATACTATAGCTAAGAAGGAATCGAGGAAGAATAAAAAAATAGAAATATATTTCATCTGGGAAGGATTACCTAGTCTAGTAAGAGAAAATGTTGGTAATTGTTCATCAGCAAAATAAATTTGGGATACGTTACATGACATATATTCTTCACCCATCACAGATTCAGAAAATGTCAAAGAAGACATAGATACAAATCAAAAAGAATTATGTTCACCATGCCAAGCAGATTTAGAAGATGAAGAGTACATAATCACCAGAGATATGTTGTTTCGTTTTAATTGTGAAAAATGTGGACATCTTGAAATAGAATTCCATGTAGAAAATGACACAGAAAAACTAATTGAAAAGAAAGACAATTATGAAGAGGAATTGATTAGTGCTTTAGATGAACTAAGAGAAGAAAAAAATTCACCTAAGAAAGAATTGATGAAACAAAAGGAAAGTGTTCACATTTTTGAGATATCCCAACAAGTCATCGAGAACCTACGAACTCAGCTAGAAGAAGCTAGAAAAATCGAAGAAAATATTGAATATCAAAAGCACTGTTTGGAAACCAACATAGCAACACAAAAGGAAGAAGAAGAAATGAGAGAGAAGATATTGACAGATCATCTGAAGGAAAGAAATAACGATCTAAGCCAACTTGAGGCAGAGTTTGGTCAAGAAGAGAAAGGATTTGAAGAAGAAATAATCACATTAAAAATTCATCTTGAAGAAGCGAAAATAACATAATAAGTCATGAAGTCTCAGATAATGAAGAAAGAAGAAGAGGTTGAGAAGGTTGAAGAAGAAGTTGTCACATTGAGAAGTAAACTCTTCAATCTCAACAAGAACGTTGAAGAGACAAAAACATCTCCATCAGTTATAGAGAATGAAGAGAAGCACTCTAGGTTGCTAGAAAAGAAGAATGAAGAAAATAGAAAGAGTTACAGAGAAGTACTCAAAGGAAGGAATCATGGTCAACAAGAATCTAAGAAAATTATTGAAGATACATCTTCAAGAAGACCATCCATGTTCAAGCCACAAAGAAGATTCAATCATGATCATGATCAGTCAGGTAAAAAATTCAGAAGGACTACACCACAAAGAAGATCATTCACTCACAGGTATGCAAATTTATTTTATGGTCATTGTTTTTATTGTACTAACTTTGGACATAAGGTTGCATATTGCAGGGATTTTAAAAGAAATGTTTAAGAAAGAAATGCCTATGTGGTCACATGTAACATTGAGTGTTACAAATATCAAAACTATGGACACATAGCTAGTGAATGTAGAAGCACGATCGATACTTCCATGAAAGAGAATACTAATATCAGATATAAGAAAGTATGGATAAGAAAACAGGAAGAACAGGTGAACAAAGACCACGTGCCAGAGATCACAAGATTGGCAATAAAATAAGATGAAGAAAATTCCATAGAGAAAAATAAAGATGTTAGATACAAAAAGGTTTGGAAAATAACTGAAAGAAAGGAAGGACAGGTAAATAAGCAACATGTTCAAGAGATTGTACTTTCAGGCAATATAGTGAAATATGAATCCACAGACAAAAAGAAACAAGTCGGAGCTCAGAGAGATAATGAATCTACCAATGAAGATGATGATGAATACACATCAGAGCAAGAATTGTTTTGAGCCATCCATCTTAGAGACTCCCAAGAAATATGAATCTTAGATAGGGGGAGTCTATGCAATAGCTGTGACAGACCAAAGAACCATCCTTCGAGTAGCTTGCAGAGTTTGAGAAGATAGATTCAGAGAAATCAATTAAAAGAAGTACAATTTGATAGATTAATCAAGACCTCATGATAGTATAGTGATAAATGGGTCAACACTATGTATAGTTACATAAGTAGAGTCTTGGAAAGTATGGATAGAGATGGATTCATAAGAACACTTAGTAGGTTTGGACAGATATATGATAGTGGAAGAGAGCATGGATTCATATATTGGTTGAGAGAGTGGTTCAAAGACAAATGAACATTATCATAATGGATGATAATTACACAAGAAATGGCTCGAACAATGATAATGGATTCCAAATTGACAGACATTTTTTGGACACATGCAGTGCATACATCATTTCACATTCAAAACAGAGTAATGCTAAAAAACAATAATGAAAAAACTCCCTACGAATTATGGAAAGGAAGTGTAGACAATAACATCTACATCAAGGTAACTCAAGGTAATATTTTATTAATTGAAATTCATGTTGATGATATTGTTTTGGAAGAACTAATAACAAGTTAAGCCAGAAATTTGAAAAGGATATGCAGAATGAATTTAAAATGTCATTACTTGGAGAACTATCCTTCTTTTTGGGTCTTCAGATATGTCAAAGAAACCAAGGAATTTTTATTTCTCAAACTAAGTATATCAGAGAAATGCTAAAGAGGTTCATAATGGAAGATTCAAACTAGTTGCAAGTTGAGAAAAGATGATTATTCAAAGTCTACAGACTAGAGGCAATACAGGTCAATGATTGGTAGCTTACTATATGTGACAACATCTAGACCATATGTAATGTAGGTAGTTGGACAGGTGGCATTATTTCAAGAAGCACCAAAGGAATCACACGTATTAACAGTGAAGATGATTTTCAGATATCTCAAAGGAACAAAATAGTTTGGATTATGGTATGCAAAAGTAAATGATCTATCACTTATTTCCTACACAGATGTAGATTGGGTAGGTTTCATTGATGACCAATGAAGCACTAGTGGAACAATGTTCTACTTGGGTGAGTGTTTAGTATCTTGGCTAAGAAAGAAACAATCATCAATATCCTTATCTACAGCTGAGGTAGAGTATATTACAACAACAACATGTTGTACATGGGTTCTATGGATGAAACAAAATTTGACATATATACAGGTTGAGTATGATGAGCCCATTCCAATCTATTGTGATAATACAAGCATCATCAGTATCTCAAAAAACCCAGTGATGTACTCCAAGACGAAGAACATTCTATTAAGAACCAAATATCAATATAGCATAGAAAAACCTCAGAATAAGTACTCAATGCCTTGAAAAAGAGAGAAATTCAGATAATAAGCCTCTTCGAGGGGGAAACCTCCTTATGCCCATATAAATGTACAATTACAAGATGATTCAAAATGAAAATGTCTCCTTGGTATATATAGGAGACTAAGAGGTATAATTACAACTAATGGCCTAAAGCCGACATAAATAAAATAACATTACTAATATAATATGCCCCAATTAAGGGGTAATGAACCATTGTTTAGGGCTTAACATGCCCCTCCCCTTGATACAAGTGTTGTTCGCAATGCTCGAGTAACTCTGGATGCTTCTGTATAAAAGACTCATCTTCCCAAGTGGAATCTTCAGCCAATAGTTTCCTCCATTTAATGAGATACTCTGAAATGGATCTATTCCTCAACTAGCGAATTCTTGTGTCACCGATGGCTTGAGGCTCCAATATTATTTTTCCTTCCTCGTCAAGTTCTGGAAATATAGTTTGAACTGGGATCTTGTCACCTATAACCTTCTTTAAGCATGAAACATGGAAAAATGGGTGTACTCGTGAAGATGCAGGCAACTCCAATTTGTATGCCATAGTACCAATCTTTTGCAACACCTTATAAAGGCCATAGTACTTTGGGGATAATTTATTATCCTTCTTGGCTTGCTTGAGGGACCTCTGTTTGTATGGTTGTAGTCTTAAAAACACCCAATCCCCTACTTCAAAACTTCTTTCACTACGATGTTGATCTTCTTGTTGTTTCATACGATTCAGTGCCATGGTTAGGTTGTCCTTTAATATTTGGAGAACTTGTTGATGCTCGATGTGATCTTCCACTGCTTGAACCTTAGATTTTTGTTTTAGAGAAGAAGTGATCAGAGGAGGGTGGTATCGATAGAGTGCCATAAATGGAGTCATTTTTTTTGCAGTATGAAGGGAAGTGTTATANTTTCATACGATTCAGTGCCATGGTTAGGTTGTCCTTTAATATTTGGATAACTTGTTGATGCTCGATGTGATCTTCCACTGCTTGAACCTTAGATTTTTGTTTTAGAGAAGAAGTGATCAGAGGAGGGTGGTATCGATAGAGTGCCATAAATGGAGTCATTTTTTTTGCAGTATGAAGGGAAGTGTTATACCACCATTCTGCCAAGGGTAACCATTTGAACCATTGTGTTTGTTTATCAGAGACAAAGCAACTGAGGTAGCTTTCCAGAAATTTGTTCACTATCTCGGTTTGTCCATTAGATTGAGGATGATAGGATGAGCTATGAGCCAATTGAGTACCCAAACAAGAAAATAATTCTGTCCAAAAATGTCCAGTGAAGATGGGATCTCTATCACTTACAATAATATTTGGTCTTCCATGTATCTTTTGAACTGTCTCCATGAATGTGGTGGCAATTGTACTAGCTTTGAAGGGATGATAGAGTGCACAAAAGTGCGCGTACTTGGTCAGTCTATCAACAATAACCATGATGACACTCTTTCCTTCATACTTCGGTAACCCTGTGATGAAATCCATGGAAACCTCCTCCTAGCGCTGACTTCGGATAGATAATGGTTGTAAAAGACCTAGGGTCTTAATCGTTTCCACCTTATTTTGTTGGAAAACCAAACATTCTGCCACAAACCTTTGAACATTAGTTTTAAGGCCATCCCAAAAAAATTCCTTCTTGACCCTACGGTAGGTTTTCAAAAATCCTGAGTTCCCTCCTACTAGAGAGGTGTGCAATTCCAATAGTACCTTTTGTTTGAGTTGGGAGTTCTTACATAAATATAAGCGATCTTTGTACAATAGTGAATCATTTTTCCATGTAAATGTATCTGATGCACTGGAATCTTGTTGCAACCTTTGAATGAGAGTCCACACTTTTTCGTCATTCTTCCATTCATCCCTTGCTTCTATTATCCAATCAGGTTGGATGATCGAGATAGCACAAACAAAGGCCTCAACATCTACATCCTTTTTTGAGAGTGCATCTTCTATAACATTTTTCTTCTTTTTTTTATAGACGATTTCAAAATCATAACCCAATATCTTGGTTACCCATTTTTGTTGTTCTTCTGAATATAGTCTTTGTTGCAAGAAGTATTTAAGACTATCATGATCTATTTTGACCTTGAAGTACCTACCTATTATGTAAGGATGCCATTTCTTCAATGCATGTAGTATTTCCATCATTTCCTTATCATAAATGGGTTTGTCTAAGTCCTTTCCCTTGAGTGGTCAACTTTCAAAAGCCAGGGGCCTTCCTTCTTGCATTAGGATAGCACCAATTCCATTTCTCGAGGCATCACATTCCACAATAAAGTTTTTTGTGAAGTCTGTAGTGGTCAAGACAGGAGCTTTGCACATCACCTCTTTAAGTTGTTCAAAATCTTTAGTTGCCTCTAAGGTCCATGAAAATGCATCCTTCTTAGTTAGTGTCATTAAAGGTGTTGTTATTCTTCCATAGTGCTGAACAAACTTGTTGTAGTAACCTATCAAACCCAAAAATCCTCTAAGATTCTTTAATGATTTGGGAATCATCCAGTCCATCATGGCCTTAATATTGGTAGGGTCTACTTTGACACCTTCATGAGATACAATATGACCCAAATACTCTACCTCCTTCACTCCAAAGAAACATTTGGATGGTTTGGCATATAGTTGTTGCTCCTTTAGTAGTTGTAGAACCTTGTCAACATGTCACACATGATCCTCCCAAGACTTGCTATAGATTAGTATATCATCAAAAAATA
>JASDQU010107872.1:122379-147633 GCA_032191745.1 Picea mariana
GTCACACATGATCCTCCCAAGACTTGCTATAGATTAGTATATCATCAAAAAATACTAACACAAATTTTCGAAGGAAGGGCTTGAAAATGGAATTCATCAACCCTTGGAATGTGGAAGGTGAATTTGTAAGTGTAAAGCCTGGTTAATTTTCAGGACTCAAAATAAATAAAAGTTTTCTAAAATCTCCTACTGAATTTAGTTTATAATTTCTTTTGTTATTTCCTTACACTAGAAATAGAAAACAACATATTGATGATAACAATATAATGAGACCAACAACAATAGCATAATAACAACAATATAGCATCATATTAATGATAACAACATAATAATATCAACAGTATAATGAAAACACCATTATAATACATACCTCCACCTTTAGGTTGGTTATCTAGTCCCTTTTCTGTTTGATCCCATTCTAGTTCTTGCCAAGACTGAATATTAACCTCCCAGCCAACTATGAACAACCTCTCTGGCTCCCTAGCTCTAGGAATCCTTGTGGTTTCCAAGCCCCCGAGCCCAAAATTCCCAACAACACTAGTGCCTCGTGAGAGCTTACAAAAAAAAAAACAATTACCCAATTTCCTCCTCCTCCTCCTCTCCTCTTTTCCAAGTCCTCCCCTTCCTCCTTATCCTCCTCTCTCAAATCCCCCCCATTAATTCCTAACAACCTTATCTCCCATTGATTACTTCTACCACCTTTTAATAATAAAATAATAACAAAAACTTATTAATATATTTTAATATTTAATTCAATTTAAATTAAAAACTATGATAAAATTAATCAATTTGGGTTGTTACATAGACCCACCCTTCAAGAAACTTCATCCCGAAGTTAGAGTTATTTACAATACAAGGGTAACGTCACATGATTCATACATCTGCATCAAATAATCAACATCATCAATTTAAAACACTTATACATACTAGTGTACATGTGCAAGGCATACATCTGTAGCTAGCACATACAAGACTCGTACATGTATTAACAAAAATAATTATCACTCCTAAAGTAGTTATGGTATGCGTCCAATCCAATCAACAAAACCATTCATTTCATAAAAGATAGTAAACTATTTAAATGTTCACGAAATTCCTCATTTACAATAATTTAGCACAAGCTACATTCTCTTAGATAATTTTAGTTTAGTTAAGTAATTATAAATATACATATATACATATATTTTTCTTTTTCAAAAAGAGGAAATCAAGAAATTATTCTATAAGGAGAAATCCCCACACACTCTCAACTACTTCTATTCATCCTTCCTCCCTAACTTACTTCCATATTCCATCCCTATCCTTCCTCTATTGAACTATCTTGGAGTGTCAACTATATTGACCTAACTCCAAATAGAACCTGTAAGCGGATGTGTCAACTCTCTTGACCAAGCTTCCCCAGCAGGCAACTCACAGTCATCATCACACGTCTAGGAGAGCATGAGATAACGCCGTCCTCCCATGACTCTAAGTTTCAGAGGATACACGGTGGGAAATGCCTCCACCCCTTTTAATAGGACTAGGGCCCACACCCTTCCATGGAACATACAGTGGCATTGTGTTGTTGGGAATTTTGTCATCGTATATTCAGTTTTAGGCAGTCTCACCACCTAAAAAACCCACACCGGTACATATATCATAGCAATGCATTCGAAGCAACATAATTTCACATATAAATATTCATACCATATGGTTTCTCGGTCGGTGTTCACAACATCAACTTTTAGTATCATTGTCCTTTAGCTTTTTCATAGCCCATTGACCTGCAGATTAGTCTATAACACAAAATCATACATATCTATGCATTATCATCATGTAAATGCATTCAACCATAATCTCAATTTTGTATCCACGTACCAACAACTTTAAATTTCGAAATTTTCAAGTTAGAAATAGATCGCATAATATCCCCATAATTCAATAACATTAAACATTCATAGAATTGACATTCACATAATAGATTGCATAATATTCATCATCATTCAAATAATGTTAAACATTCATAGAATTTTCATTCACATAGGTTCATACGTATTAAAGGTTCAAGTGTATCATTAATAGTTTCACAATGAATAGAAAATAAAGATGATAAGGCCTTAAGTAATTCTAGCTGTCTAAGTCAAAAGGTGGCATTACATACACCCAACCTTCGAGAAAACATATTCCCGAGGTGGTCAAAAATGAGGGATGATCTCGTCGTAAGATATCGACATTCTCCCAAGTAGCAGATCCTTGGTTATACTTGTCCTACTAGACTTCACTTGTTTAGAAATATGTTGAGGTTGTAATAAATAAACTCGCTACCCCTATTTAGCAGACCTTTATTGTGTCCAAAATAAAAATTTATTACCACTTGTGATTTAGTTAATGTTAAGACACACTCCTCTTAAGGATTTATTCTTCCCAAGCTCCATGTAGGATTCTCATATATATAAAGTATAGCTTGTTGGTTGATTCCCAGTTAAAACCTTAGTTTATTATTGGTTTTCTTGTTAAGTGATTTTTGTATCCAGATTTATATAAATTCCATTAAGCCATGCATATAATACCACTTTTAATACCTTTCTAATTAACCAATTACTACTAACTTTGATTATCTCTCTAACTTGAATGATATAAGACATACGCCATTTCAAAATCTTCCCAAGCTTAGGAACATTTACTAAGATGTTTCTAATTGATTGTCCTGTGATGTCGTCACTTGATAACTTGGTCATTGTTCTCAATCTCACTCTCTTCTTAAGTTATATACATTAGATCTTCAACCAAATTAATTGTCGGGTATAGAATTATCTTCATCATAGTTGAGGAAAATCATGATTTCTATCAACAATTCACTATTTACAAATGTTCCTATCCACAAAGAACACCATGTTGTATGTGGGTTAGCAAACATTTTTAGATCAACAATAAATTTACAATAACAGTTCATTCCAAATTAGTTAGTCCTTGTCATTAAGGTGTTCATTTCTCACAATTGTACTATGTATGTCTCAAAAGTATCCTCTCTATACCTACATGATACTTATCAAATCTGGCCTCTTGCTCCTTTCTTCTCCCTTTCTAGAACTTTCAAGTTCTATACCCCTGCTATGAGATAATTTTAACAATCGGAAGCACATTTCGAGCATTCATTTTCTAAAAAAATTTCTTCACAAGAAAGAAAATAAAATAAAATAAATCCTTCTTAGTGAGAAAGTAGTTGTTATATTTATTAATGCATTTCAAGATGTGAGATCACATTTGGATAGCTAACCCCTCTTATAAGGGACTTGTGCATAATAATCCATTGGAATTGCTACTACCAAATATATTTATGGGCGAAAGTGTTTCCTCTTCCCCAAGGGATGCCCCCTTGTCACAAAGTGATCTCTCTAAATCACATCAACTCCTTCCATGGGCACTCTCTCCATTCCTTGTTCTTAATCAACGAGTGTCAACTAATGTACTTATCACCCCTCTTACTAGAGTTACAATTCCTTCACAAGGTATATGTGAACTCCACTACTTTGGTACGAGTAAGTCAACACAACAATTAAACATGATTTAACTCAACATCATACTAGTCAGTAGAATTTGTCAATATACCCCTTTACACAATATGCTATAATTAAACATATGGTCACGATATTTCACTTATCATTCTAAACTTAATTTATAGGTTCACAACATAGGCCCACTTACAATATCCCTTGAATGTTTATAGGATCATGGAACTAACATAAGCACTCGCTAGAACACTATGTTGTCAATGTCACCATACTAACATGAATCATTATTGAATATAATCTAGAATTCTTGCTATGGAAAACTCAACATTACACCATTTCTAGGGTCAAGACTCTTTCCCACCCACACTTAATTACAAAGGCGTCTCATGTACATAAACTATACTCCTAAGCTAGCAAAACTTCCATATATTGTACCCCATATCAATTTCTTCAAAAACAATTGGCAGTGTTTCCATTAATTGACCAAGAGTCATCTAACCACCTCTCTTGGAAAAACAAATGGTGTTGCATAAAACCACATATCTTTTCATCCACAAGAGATAAGAGTTATGTGGGGGAACCATCATTCGTCTCCACTCATAACAAAAGAACACCAAAATAGATTACAACTTGTTGACCTCCTCGCGAAGTCGACCCTTTCATAACTCACATGAAATCAATGTCCCTCTTATAATATCCAAAATAAATAGTAAAATATATATTTTATTTTACTATCTTTAAATAATAGCACTTTTATCAAATTTGGAAATACTTAAATAATAAAAACTTCATTATTGTGGCCTAGTCCTTTTATTTTGTTTAGTTATAATTAACCTTTCATGTTGAGAACTTTAATATATATATATATAAATAAGTGACTCACATATGTTCCATTAATGATATTTCTCTTTTGAAAGCTTTACTTAAACATTTCAAAACATAATAAAAGTTTATATGGGAAGACATTTAGTACAGTCAAACAAGGTAATATGACGAGTCAAAGTCTTAACATAGACACGTAAGCACTCTTGTATGAGTTCTTTCTCATTATGATTTATCACATAAAATCTGTCACTTGTCATTACACATTCATTTTCATATATTTTTTTTAAATATTTAATAAATATTGTCAAAGGTAATAGGTTATTGAAAATTTTATGAAACTGTTTAAAAATAATTTTTATGAGAATAAATAAATATATTTTATTTATTTATTTAATTGTTGTGGAAATATGTACATTATATATAAAAAAATATCTACTTACTATATATCTATTGTATATTACCATTACCATATATATATATATATGATTTTACACATTTAATTTAAATTATAATAAAATTAATTGAAAATGGTTTTTATAATATAATTTCTACTTTTTCATATATGATTTTACATATTTAATTTAAATTTTAATAAAATTAATATCTTATATTATAATTTCTAATTATCCATACGAAATTGAATAAATAACATCTACAATGTTTATTATGTGGACGTATTTAATTTAAAGATTTTATGAAGCATTTAATCCCCATTCCTTCATCCTCTCACAGAGCTACCAGTCTCAATGGCGTGAGTCATAAGTGTGCCCGTACTTCTTGTCGTCCACCCTGGTTTTAGCTCGGGTTTCTATGACCTTGACTCTCTCAATTTTTCCTTATTTTAATAATATTTATGTTTGTGGGAACCTTTCACTCCACGGCTCTAGTTTAAACACTGGCAAAATCTTTAAACATCATCAATTTGTGATAAGAAGAATCTAGCTACTTTGTCATTTCATCTTTCCAAGCGGCACACTGAGTTACCATCCTAGGATTTCACAAAAAGATGGTTTACTTTTGAGTGGAAGAGCTGGTTTACTTTTGAGTGGAAGAGAAAGAGAAAGACAGAGTGAGAAAGGAATGGCCTTCATTCTCCCTAGCCTTATGTCGTGAGCTTGGATATGGATGCAACAACCAAAGGCAAAAACCAGCTTCCTTTGAATGTTCTGACAGAAAACGAGAAGGAAGAATGCGATGACGTAGATTTAGTTTAGATCCATGTGTACTGGAAGTACCAAATGGTTTGCAATTCCCCTCAACATACAACTGACATGGTTCTCTTTCAAGCGTTTGGTTTCTCATCTCAGACATCAGGTCATTGGAATGATATTTAAGCTGTCTAGCTACTGCACTTCTATTGTCATTCAGGGATTCCTTGAAATAAAATTTAGATAAGCCAGAAGCTGATAGAATTTTCGTACAAATTCCTTCAGATATTTGTGTCCCTGATTTGTTTGTCCAAAACGAACCATGGTAGTCGTTATTGCAGATAGAAACGTGAACACCTTCCTTAGAGCCCTGTAATGGTTGTTTACTGTCAGGTGAATTTTGTGGAAGCCCTATTTTAAATTTTTGGAGAATCATATCAGATATATTTCGTTCTGGGTTGCCTTGCATCCATTCATTTTATTGCTGGGAAGTCCTTTGCAAATACCAGAGGAATCCTGTAATGTCTTTCGAGTCTTGTCAAATAATTTTCTGTGTTTCATGGACCAGAAGAACACCTCTAGACTGTTAACTATGGAGGGCTATATATACTGATATTGGATGGAGATATAATTGGTGTTTTGGGCTTTGGGTATAGGATGTAAGGGCTCTCTGTTCAAATTTTGTGGCAGGAAATTTTATGCAATCATGTCTTCTCCCAACAAGCGACGAGAAATGGATGCTGTGAAACTCATGATGGGTGACTACAAAGTGGAAATGATAAACGATGGGATGAATGAATTTTATGTCAAATTCAACGGGCCTCGTGACACCATCCAGGACATGCACCTGGTATCATCCGCATTGGAAGACTGTTAGCATGGGGAACAAGTTCATTGGGTTTTGAACCTGAAGAATGCGTTAGCATGGGAACAAGCTCGCTGGGTTTTGATCCTGGGTCATCATTGCTGCAAGTGCTCCATCTTGCTGCCAGACCATAGCCCAATGGACAACTATATTACATATTTTTTAAATATACAACATTGCTTTATGAATTTCTCTTTGTGTTTTTGCATAACAACAGACCTGAAGAATTTGATGCTTGCAAATATTATCCTCCCCTTTAAGTTTTATTTGCGTCTTCTGATAATTCCCGGAAACTCCCAAATTTGTGTTTATGAAATATCTTCAACCCATGCATTATTTTTAGTTTGAGTGTCAGATGCGGATTTTTACTTTTGGTCTTTAGAAGCATTTATGGATGGTTATATGTATTTGTGCCCAAGCAGTTGTTTTGGTTGCACCGTAATGAAACCGTGTTGAGAATTATGTTTTTATTTATACACATACCTTTAATAGGTGCAGGCATTATGCATTAAAAAAAATCTCCCGAGGCTTGTATTTCACGACCTTGTTTTTTTTCTCTGTAGATTTGTTCCTGTCCAAATTTCCTTTGTGGCCATTCATGCTTTCCTTTGCCTACCTAGCATATGGGTGCAAAGTTTGATATTTCTAAAATTTCTTACGCCATTGGCCTCCATATCATTTAGACATCTGTGATATTTTTTTTTGGTCCTGAATGGTTGATTTCCGCACTCCTAAGTGCCACAAATTGGACACAACTGAAGCTAATCAACTACTAAAGCAAAGAGTCTTAAAATAACCTGCCAGTTTGCTAGTTATTCTGTTTTGGATACAACTCTTTGAAGATCATTTGTTTTTTGTTCAAGTTAATCATATATGGTAGGTTGCATCATATCAAAGTCTTTATTACCGGTCTCTAAGTTAGGGGGCTACAGACAAAGGAGTATTCTGTCACCTTTGCCTGGACTGGACTTTCCTTGTCCAGTATGATTATCATCTCATTATTGGATATTCTTCAAGGGATCCACATCAAAGTGATAGGCTTTCTCTTATCGTGTTCTCCATTAAAGTTTCCATATTGCTTATTATGTGTTTCATTGAATTTTTGCACTGGCTGTACATTCTTTTTTAGTGTTGTTCATTTGTAGAAGTAGAAGATACTCTAAACCATGGATTGTAAGGAACTTGTCTGCAATGTTTTTAATTAGACTGTCTATTTTGGGTATCATCAAATCATAAGTCACAATTTTTTTACGTTGGATGCAGTTAGGTTGTAACAACCCAAATTGGACCCAAATTGGATTGTAGATGAAAAGACAAAATCTCAGTTTTGTGAATGGTCAATCCCAGGTTTCAACTTTGAAACCGGGCTCTGATACCATATATAAAGCCTGGTTAATTTTCAGGACTCAAAATAAATAAAAGTTTTCTAAAATCTCCTACTGAATTTATATTATAATTTCTTTCGTTATTTCCTTATACTAGAAATAAACAACAACATATTGATGATAACAACATAATGAGAACAACAACAATATAAAAACATATTAACGATAACAACATAATAATATCAACAGTATAATGAAAACAACATTATAATACATACCTCCTCCTTCAGGTTGGTTATCTAGTCCTTTTTCTGTTTGATCCCATTCTAGATCTTGCCAAGACTGAATATTAACCTCCTAGTCAACTAGGAACAACCTCTATGGCTCCCTAGCTCCAAGAATCCTTGTGGTTTCCTGGCCCCCGAGCCCAAAATTCCCAGCAACACCAGAGCCTCATGAGAGCTTACCAAAAAAAAACAATTCCCCAATTTCCTCCTCCTCCTCCTCTTCTCTTCTCAAATTCGGAAATCCTCAAACAGAAACAATATCATTTTCCAAGTCCTCCCCTTCTTTCTTATCCTCCTCTCTCAAATCCCCCCCATTAATTCCGAACAACCTTATCTCCCCATTAATTCCCAACAACCTTATCTCCCCATTAATTACTTCTCCCACCTTTTAATAATAAAATAATAACAAAAACTTATCAATATATTTTAATAATTAATTAAATTTAAATTAAAAACTATGATAAAATTAATCAATTTGGGTTGTTATAGTAAGGCCAAAAGGCATGACTAAAAATTCATAATGGCCTTCATGAGTTCGGAATGTTGTTTTTTGGATATCTTCTTGCTTCATTCTAATCTGGTGATACCCTGAACGAAGATCCAACTTTGTGAAATAGATTGCTCCATGTATTTAATCTAACAATTCATCAATGATAGGAATAGGAAACTTATCTTTAATAGTGATCTTGTTGAGTTCTCTATAATCTGGACACATACGCCATGAGCCATCTTTCTTGAATACCATTACCACCAGTGCAGAGTAAGAACTTTGGCTAGGTCTAATAATGCCTGCCTCTAACATATCTTCAACCATGCACTCAATTTCACTCTTCTAGGCATAAGGGTATCTATATGGCCTGATGTTAGTAGGAACACTCCCAGGAATTAGGTGAATATCATGATCATGATTTCGAGTGGGTGGAAGACCTTTGGGAATATCTTCAAATACTTTGGAATGCTTATCAATGATCCCTTGGAGATCTAGAGGAATAGATGGCTTAGATGTTTGAACATCTAGTGAGCATAGTTGTGCAATAACACCTTGATGCCCCTTTTTCAATAATTTTGTCATGCCACTAGAGCTTATCACCTTACCAGGTTTCCCTCTGATACCTCTTAACTCAATTTCTTTTCCTTCCAATGAAAATTTCATGAAAAGTTCTTGAAAATTAAAAGCCACCATTCCTAATGATTGTAACGATTGGATTCCTAGTACAACATCAACACCACCCATGGGTATAGCAATCATTGGACTATTCATTACATATTCCCCCATAGAAATATTGATCTTATAGCATTTTCCTGAGCAATTGATAGTTCCTCCATCTGCAATCATTACTTGAAATTCTAGCGCTAGATATACAAAGAAATTGAGATCTTTGGCTAATTTATAGTGAATGAAATTATGAGTACTACCGAAATCAATTGGGACTATTACCTTTTTCTTTTTGATATATCCTTCAATCTTGAGGGTTTGAGGAGTGCTAATTCCATCCAATGCATTACACAATATCGTGGGAGTCAACTCTTCAAAATAAATTTCTTCTACCTTTTCATCTTGAGATGGTTCTTTTTCTTATTCTTATTCTTCTTTCTCTTCACAATCTATGTAGAATAATTTCTTCTCACCACACTTATGTCCCTTATTGTACTTTTTGTCACAATTAAATCATAAACCTTTTTATTTTCTTTCCTCCAATTGTTGAGGTGTCAACCTTGTAGGTTGAGGTGTTTTAGAAGAAGGAGCATTATTCTCTCTATAGTTGTTAGGATTGGTCCTTCTAGTAGCCATAGCCATATTTTTATTTTCAACATTTCTTGCCACCCTAAATGCATTCTCCAATTATTTGGGTTCCTAAAGGCGAACCCCATGTTTAATGTTATCCTTTAAAGTTACTATGAATACATCAATCAAGTGCTCATCTGGAATATCTGTTACCTTTATATTCAATCTTTGGAACTTATCAATGTGCTCTATAACTGTACCCTTTTGCTTGAGATTTATTAATTGGCTAAAGAAGGTATTTCTCCTTGTATCCTCATAGTGTGCTATCATTTCTTCCATGAAAATTGTCCAAGTGATGAGTGATTTGCGAGAACAAAGCCATCGATGCCATACAAATTGATTGGGTTCTAAATCTAAAGAAGCAATTTGTACCTTTTGTGTATGTGACACATTATGTAGATCAAATAATTGCTCCATCTGAATTATCCATGTTATTGGGTCCTTTCCATCAAACTTTATCATATCGATCTTAGGAACATGGTTGGTCTTCAACCCAAAGTTGGAGTTTCTCCATTCTTGATTCATCTTCCTTGTGTCCTCATCATGAATTTCATATGACACATTTTCACTTTCAGGTGTCCTCTCTATTAGGAAATGTCTCATTCCTTCGATGATATCCCTTTTTAAACTTTCCATCTTAGTATCCATTATTGCCTCCAATTTAGCTTCAGTTGAATCCATCATCCCTTGTAGTTCATATTTTGTCACTTTCTTCTTTTGTAATTCATTTATGTCCCTGCGCATTTATTCACCTTCATCAAGAGTCCAAGTAGGAATTTCTGGAGGCTTATTTGGTGTAGAAGTTCCCTTTTTGGGTGGCATGTTGGCCAAGTATCACTTTTGAACCTTGATTTTGAGGTGGTTCTTCTGGACAATATTTCTTTTGTTGTATATCCAAAGTTTCAGCCCTGCTGGGTATGGAACTTTATTTTTTGTAGGTCTCTGATATTGTTTCTCTGCAATGCCATTGGTCTGATCAAAATTGGATGTGCGAAGTAGAATTTATGGTAACTTCCCCACAACTTGCTGATTTTTGGCCTTTCCAAGAGATCTTACTTGTATATTGTGTCCCACACAAAATAATTGATATAAAATTCTGAAACTTGTACCAGAAATACTACAGACTATCCACTACCCAATGCAACTAGTCTCACTCAATTTGGATACTCTAGGAATAAGTTATGATTGTTTTACCTGGAACACCTTCTTGACACTAGTCAATAGGACTAGTTAGATACCCTATATTCCACAGGGTGTATATACAAATTTAAGATGACCCAGAAGATGAAATGTTTACCACATATATTTTACTAATTTCTATGAATATCCTCCATAGTGCAGGATCTAAAACATTACAAAAAAAAAATTATAGCGAAAATTCCACAATGACTCAGTTCAGGATGATTCTAGAACCCTATCTTGCGTAGGCTGTATCTCTAAAATTTTAACCCAATGTACCTTGATCCATATACTAAATATTCTCCAAGTCATTCCTTCTGAAACATTGTGGAAAAAAAGTTATATAAAAAATTCCAAGGTGTCTCAGATGTAGCAGCGAAACCCTAAGACCTTGAGCTATGATACCATATGTTAAGAACCAAATATCAATATAGCATAGAAAAACCTTAGAATAAGTACTCAACGCCTTGAAAAAGAGATAAATTTAGATAATAAGCCTCTTCGAGGGGGCAACCTCCTTATGCCCATATAAATGTACAATTACAAGATGATTCAAAATGAAAACGTCTCCTTGGTATATATAGGAGACTAGGAGGTATAATTACAACTAATGGCCTGAAGTCGACGTAAATAAAATAACATTACTAATATAATATGTCCCAATTAAGGGGTAGTAAGGCACTATTTAGGGCTTAACACATTCCAATCAAGTATCACTTTCTACGGGAACATGTTGCAGAGAAGAACATCAGAGTTGAATAAGTGGGAACAAAAGAACAAGTGGAATACATCTTTACAAAATTGCTTCCATGGGAATCCATTGAGTATCTTCGCTAGAGACTAGGAGTAATTTCTACTCCAAAATGAATTCTATTGAATTCTGATCTTATATGTCTTAGATGTACACAAGGAAGCACCATAAATAGGACAAGGGGGGAGATATTTATCAGATGCAAAGGTAAATACTTGGAGAGAGACCATAGAGGTATGTTTCCAAGGGGAGAGATTGTCACAAGAGAAGAATGAGTGATATGACTTCAGAGTGATACCCTTTGTCAAAGGGGGAGATATTATTCATATGAAGGGAGAGAGAGTAATCATAGGCTTATAAACAAAAAGAAAATTCAAAGGCATGTAGACATGGGGAGCATCCCCAAGGAGAGTTTAGTCAGGGGGAGCATCCCCAAAGGGAGATACCCTTTGTCATTGATGTCAAAGGGAGAGATATAGAAACATTGATGAGGAGTATAACCATGAATGTTACCATGACTAAGTGTTGCCATCAATGTTGGTGTTGCATCAATGCCATAGGGGAATATTGTCGGACAGTTGGATTAGGTTAATGGATAATTGGTATGAATTGTTTGTTTTCATTTATGTCAACCATTTTAGAGTGATATTGTAGATTTATTTCAACCCTTAGTGATTGAATTCAACCCTTAAAGAAAGTCTGGTAGCGAATTTCGGTAGCACAAAGGTTTGGGTAATGGTCCCAAGGTTGTTTCATGTATAATGGTATGAGTTTTAATATATTTGAAGGTAAGAATATTCTATATCAATAGTACATGTCATTCCATTTACGGTGGTATATGGAATGTCACATAAATCCTCACAGTTAGAGAGTTATGGCCATATGAAATTGGAGAACCGAGGTTTGGGTAATGGACACAAGTTTGTTTGATAGATAACGATATGATTTTTGATATATTTGCAGGTAATACTATTCTATATGGATATTACATGTCATGCCATTTCTAGTGGTATGTGGAACGTCATACAAATCCTCACGGTTAGAGAGTTATGGCCATGTGAAGTTGGAGAACCCTCATGAGTCATCTAGAAGCCCCAAAAGGTTAAACTAGTCAAAGTGGTTTAAGAGATTTTTAGAAGATAAATAATAAAGTGAAGTGATGAGTGTACTGTAATTCAAAGTGAATACAAAATAAATTATTTAAATAATAAAGTTAATGGATAAATTACTAAGTTGACAAGTGGTTAGAAGTGGGTTACCCCTAAAATAAGGACAATGGTTTAAGATGGTTAGAAGGTAACACCTTGAGGTAAAGTGAAGTGATGAGTGTACTATAAATCAAAGTGGATACAAAAAATTTATTTAAATAATAAATTTAATGGATAAATTACTAATTGGACAAGTGGTTAGAAGTTGGTTAACTCTAAAATAAGGAAAGTGGGTTAAGATTGTTAAAAGGTAACCCCTTGAGGAAGCTACATGAAAGTATAAATAAGAGGCGAGACTCTCTCATTTTAAAACAAACTTGAGCATGTTGAATATCTACAGGTGACTGAGGTAACCAAAGGATATCTAAGCCGAATTTCAGAGAGAAGGTGAAGTAAAGAAGGCTGAAATTCAAGGAAGGATAAATTCTTTTGATGATGGTTTCTAAGGTATGTTATTTATAGGTCATCTCACAATTTTCGTAATAACTTTGTTTCTAGAATGATTATGACCATGAAATTGATAATCCATTGCGCAAACATATCTAAGTAGTTGTGGTACTAATTTCATCTTGTGAGTCGTTTCCATTTTGGAGTTACACTCCGTGGAAAATAGGGTTTGTGGTTAGTCCTGAAACTAGTTTAAAACAAGTGTTTTGGGTAAAAAGTCATAACTTATTCATAACATATCCAAATTAAGTAAGACCAAATGTTTTGGTAAGATTATGGTTTGTATTATTTAGTGTAAAATTTTCAAATCCATACGACAAATATTCCATGTGGGGCACACTCTACAGGTTCACACTCTAGAATAAGCCAGAATTAAACAAGGTATGCCATTTTTTCTATAACTCCTTTTCTGAGAGGTTCCAAGTAGTGACAAATGGAGGAATTGCATAAACCAAACTAAATAAAATTGTTTACTATTTTCATATCTTTATTCATTATAGGTACATAGTTATGATTATTTCAAGTTAGGGTTGTTGACTAATCCAAAACTAGTCATGTGAGACTAAATTAAAGTTTGATGAAAATGCTAGTTTCTTGTTTTAAAGTTAAGGAAGGTTTGCAGTATGTGATCATATACACTAGGTATATTACAGAGTTACAAATCATATTTGGATGTTGAAGTTGACGAGGGATTTTGGTTGAGGTACATTTTGGATACATGGTTGAGACAAGTAGTTGATGAGTTGGCACATACATGAGGTGTATAGTTGATGATGTTGGTACATATTTATGAGTAGTTGATACATGATTGATACATACTTGGTACATGGTTGGAGGCACTTGTTAGTATTATTGTTGACACATGGTTTATGGATGATGTAGCATACTTGTATTGGTATATTATTAGAAGCATATATTGATCTTGGTGATGATTATGAGTTGTTGTGTTATGGTTGGTTGATGCACATCCTTGAGAGTTGTATTGGTGATTCATCTTGGTGAGTATATTTGATTTGGTTGATAAGACTGATGACATAGGTTGCTTTGATAGGTTGTTTGGACATGTTGTTGTGACAAGTTATTTGTATAGGTTTTTTGCATGGTTGATGCACTTGTTCATGGTAGAGGATTTGTATAGGTTTGTGCATGGTTGATGCACTTGTTTATGGTACAAGTTTATTACAAGTTGAGGTATAGGTTGGTGCATGGTTGATGCACTTGTTTATGGTACAGGTTGATTACAAGTTTATTGGTATAAGTTTACAATAGTATATCTCATAGTGATAGTGTGACAGTGGTTCCATCATTATACTTATATGCCACGGAGGTTGGATGGGGCAAGGACATGTGGTTGTAGCCAGAGAACATAAGGGGTTGTATCCTCCTTCTGGTTGTAGCTAGAGAATTGAGGAGTTGGAGATTCCCTAAGGTTGTAGCCTAAGAAACTAGGGGGTTAGAGTCTTCTTCCAATTGTAGCTGCAAAAAAAAGGAAGTTGGTGCTTCCAATGAATGTAATTCTTCAAGACATACAAGAAAAATCATTTTGTGTTTTTCTCCTGCTTTGGGTTTCCATGTAAAAGATTGGTGTATTGTGTATGTGTATGTGTATGATTGTTCATTTGTTCATTACTTATTTACTTTGTAGTTATTGGATGATAATCCTACATTGATATAACACTTGGATTATATGGTTAAAAAGGATTAAATTTCTCTATTACTGATTCACCCCCCCCTCTCAGTAATCCAACAATTGGTATCAAAGTTGGTTCCTTCAAGAAACATTTTAACCACCGGAAGGAGATGATCGATTATTCTGAGAATGTAGTACCAATGTTTAATGGCCATAATGGTTTTAAGTATGAGATGTGGACCATAAGGATGAAATTATTTATACAGGAAAAATGACATTATATTTGGCTATCAATTGTTACAGGTTATGATAGTTCAAAAAGGGAAAAGACTGCAACCAAGAAGGAATTGAGGAAGAATAAAAAAATAGCAACGGATTTTATCTGGGAAGGATTACCTAATACGATAAGAGAAAAGGTTGGTAAATGTTCATCAGCAAAAGAACTTTGGGATAAGTTACATGACATATATTCTTCACCCATCACAGATTCAAAAAATGTCAAAGAAGATGCAGATACAAATCAAGAAGAATTATGTTCACCATGTCAAGCAGATTCATAAGATGAAGAGTACATAATCACCTTAGGTATGTTTTTTTGTTTTAATTGTGAAAAATGTGGACATCTTGAAATAGAATTCCATGAAGAAAATGAGACAGAAAAACTAATTGAAAAGAAATACAATTATGAAGAAGAATTGATTAGTGCTTTAGATGAACTAAGAGAAGAAAAAAAATTGTAAAAAATTCAATACCAATTAAGTATTGCCTAGATTCTCCTGATCTAACAATTATTTGTCGCTTGTTAAATACATAATCACTTCTACTAATATTATTACGGAATTTAAACCACGATCGCCAATGCAATATCAAGAAAAAAAAATCAATCAAACATAACACACATGTTTTATTGGGAAAGCGTAAAGCTAAAAACCCCACTATCATATATTATTTATATCATGGATCATGAAACAATATTATACAAAACTCTAATCCAAGATCTCTCAGTACAATGCAATCATCTCACACTGTCATGCAAAAATCAACAAATACATGTGCCAATTCTCTACCTCCAGACAGCCTGCCTCCTCTGCGCAAATCCCTACAATGGATGAATCCTCTACACTAGGCTGCACATTTCTCATGGGCATATCCACTATGTGTGTGATTGCGTGAGTGCACTTCACTCAAATTACAACTGATAGTCAACATATCCCTTTCACCTGTTATCTCAACTGGGTCTCCACTGGATCTGACATGAATGTAATTAACAGTGGTAAATCTTCAGTTGCATGTGAGATCACTGATTGTGAATTAATTAATAATTAATTCACTGAACTCTCACTAGTGTAAGTTTAGTTACAACTAGTACAATTGAGCTTAACTCACTTAACTAAATTAAACTACTTTACAACTCACATAACTACACTTATAACTCTGCTACAACTTCAAGTCACTTAGTTACAACTATTTCAACTTCCATGTCCCACCAATCAACCTTTAAACTCAAATTTCCTATAGCTAACTGATTTTCCATTTAAGTTAACTATTTCAAGTAATTATGAGATAATAGATTAATATTTATTGGACAATTTATTTAAGGGAAAAATAAATTAGACACACATTTCTTATTGACTTTTCAACACTCCCTCTCAACAAGAAAGGGATTATCCTTCACCCTGATCCTATCTCTATGGTATTTGAATTTGCTCCTGGTGAGCGCCTTCGTCAAAATGTCTGCATCCTGATCTTCCGTAGGAATGTACTAAAGAAACATGATCTTCCACTGCACACAATCTCTGAGATGATGATACCAGATATCTATATTCTTAGATCTATCATGAAACACGATATTAATCGAGAGTTTAATGCAACTCTGATTATCATAATGAATCATTGTCAGATGTAAATGAGAACCAAACAAACTAACCAATATCTTTCTCATCCAGATAGCCTCACATGCATCTTAACTCATTGCTATGTATTCCGCTTCCATTGAACCGAGTGCCATAGATCTTTGTTTCCTGCTGTACCAAGAAACAATTGTAGATATGATACTAAAGATCCCCCCTAATGTGCTCTTTTTGTCTGTTGGGTTGCCCACCCAATTTGCATCCATGAATCCATGTAACTTCACCTCATCTATCTGTCTGTACCATAAGCCATACTCATATGTGCCCCTCAGGTATCTCAGGACATGCTTACCTGCTTTCAAAAAGATCTTGGTAGGCTTAACCATCGCTTGACTCAGTTGGTTAACCGCATAGCAAATGTATGGTCTCGTGTTCACTAAATACATTAGCGAACCCACTAATTGTCGATAGACAGTAGCATCCACTACCTCTCCAGAAGTAGCATCCTCTTTCGTCCATTTTCCTGGAAGAGGAGTATCCATGGGTTTGCATCCCTCCATGTGAAACTGACCCAGTATCTCCCTCGCATACTTTCCTTGAGACACAAAAATTTCACCATCTTGCTGCCATATTTCCAATCCAAGGAAATAATGAAGAAGGCTCAAATCCTTCATCTCAAACTCCTTTGCAAGGTCCTCCTTGCATGAGTGTATCATATGCTCATCACTAGTTAGTATTAAATCATCAACATAAAGAACAATGATTAAAATCTTACCCTCTGCCCCAATTTGGTATAGGTTTGCATCCACTTCACTTTTGGTGAAGCCCAATCCAGTGAAATAGTTGTTTTTCCGAGTGTACCAAGCACGAGGTGATTACTTTAGCCCATAAAACACTCTCTTGAGTTGTCACACATGTGACTCCCTGTCAAAGGTCTCAAAATATTCTGGATGTTCAATGTGTACTTATTTCTCAATGATCTCGCTCAAAAACATAATTTTTACATCCATAAGATGAATGCGCCAGCCCACCTGTGCTGAGAGTGAAAAGATGGGTCTTATGGAAGAGTACCTTGCAACAGGTGCAAATCTCTCATCATAATCTATCCCCTTGATCTGTGAGAAGCTCCAGGCCACAAACCTGGCCTTTTATTTCTCAATACTCCCATCAACAACTTGCTTTACCTTGTATATCCATCTCGAATCTACCATTGATTTGTCAACCGGTCTTGGGACCATTTCCCATGCACTGTTTTTGACAATGGAGTCATACTCCTCTACCATAGAATCAACCCAAGTGGGATCGTTCATTGCCTCTTGAAAGGAATATGGTTCAGTGAAAATACATTTTCTCATGAGAGCCATGTATCCAGTAAATTGATCGGAAGACTATCGTGGTCTGCGCTGTGAAGTAGGGGCTCCTACATTCTATGTAGCATCTAGTCTCAATCTATCATCTTTCGTGGTGCATTTTCTTCCATTTCTGATGGATGGCTGTGCTTGAGTGACTTCCTCCACTCCATGAACCTCCTCATGTGGCTAATCCACATCTTGAGACTCATCTTTCGGAACCAACAGTTCCTCTTCTGTATGCAAGTCTAGCTCCCTCTCAAGTGACAACCGCATGGCTTTCCCCTCATCGAATTTTATATCCCGTCGCATAATAGTTATCTTACTGTTAGGAAAATACACATGATAATTATGACGTGTCTGTGTGTACCCCACAAAAATCCCAACTTCAGCAATCGGTTCCAGCTTCTTCCTGGCATCCTTGGTCACATGCACATAAACAGATGAGCCAAAAATCTTAAAATGCAAAACATTAGGTTTCTTACCAGTGAAATATTCTTTAGGTGTATTCATTCCAAGTACTCTACAAGGACAACGGTTTTGCACATAAACTACAGTATTGCATGCTTCTTCCCACAAATGCATTGGTAGGCCTTGATCATGCAACATCGCTCGTACTTCACCCACGATCATTTTGTTCTTCCTCTCTGCTACCCCATTTTGTTGTGGGTTATGAGGCGCTATGAGTTCTCTTTGAATTCCTTCTTTACTGTAGAATTCTTTGAATTCGTTAGAGATATATTCTCCACCATGACCGCTCCTTAGAGATTTCACTTGCTTCCCCGAATCTTTCTCCACCAATGCTTTAAACTCACAGAAATTTGAGAATGTTTGATCCTTCTTCTACATGAAGAATATCCAACATTTACGAGAAAAGTCATCAACAAAAATAACATAATACCTATGTTTTTTTGTTGAAGCAATTGAGAATGGTCCACACACGTCTGTGTGAATTCTCTCCAGGATCACCGAAGCACAGTTTCCCTTTTCATGAAAGGTGGACTTTACATACTTCCCCATGGTGAAACCCTTGCACTAATATAACTGAGCAAGTGTTCCCATTGGAATTCCAATAGATATTTGTTGCATGATCTTCAAGGCTCCGTGATGAATATGGCCCAATCACCTGTGCCATAATTCACCCTCATCCTGGCTCACCACTTTTTCTACCTTGCCCATCATGGCAGCACAACCATCTACCTCCAACATGTAGATATTATTAACTTAAATCCCTATCTTATTGACTTGAGCCATTGCTTTATGTCATAGGAAATATTTTCCACCACTGAAAAAAATGTCATAGCCGCTTCCCTCCAACATTGTGATTGAGGCCAGGTTTTTCTTCAGACTTGGAACATGCATAAAATTTTTCAATTGAAATGGTTTACCTTACTCCCTCATAAAGGTAAAGGTACCAATGCCAGTGTCATTGTATCGTCCATCCTTTCCCATCTCAATATGCATTCTAAGATCTCTCTCCTCCAAGTCACTGAAAGACTCTCTATCTCCCCTCATGTGGAAGGAAGTGCCACTATCCAAATACCACACCAATCTCGATGCACTTGATTCCATGCATGAGATCAAAGAGAAGTCAAGTTCAAATTACGAGGCAAGGGCCTCACCAGTTGCAACACCAACAACCTTCTTGTTCTTCCTCTTCTGCAGACAGTTAGTAGCGAGATGCCCATGTTCGTGATAGTGAAAACACTCCACTTTGGACAAATCCTACTTCTTGAATTTAGGCTTGGATTTTGAATGGAATTTCTTCCCCTTCCCTTTCCTTTCCTTTGGAAAACAAAGAAAAATCCTCTTCATCATAACGCTTTGATGAGGATCCATCTTTGGTTTTCTGCCTGAACTCCTCTTGCACTAGATCCGACCATAATCGTTCCCAATCTGGAAATTTTTCCCTTCCATTGACAGAGTCTTGATAACTATGCCAACTCTTGGGAAGTCCTAGGAGTGCTAAGCTCACAAAATCATCATCAACGACTGTTATTCCCACACTCCCCAACTCATCCCGACATTGGACAAACTTCGTGATATATTTTGGAATGGAGTCACCCTTCTCCATCTTGATCTTCCTGAGTTTATCTTTAAGCGCCAATTTCCTATGGTTGCTGTTGTTTTGGAACAGATTTGTCAAAACCTTCCACATTGCATGTGGTGTGGCTTTCCCATGGAGACTTGAGACAATGTGGTCTCGTACTCCCTCCAACAAAATCCTCCTCACCTTTGCCACTTTCTTTTTCCATGCATCAAGATTTGCAGTGTCTGTAGAAACTGGCTTAGGAACATATCTGTCAATGAAATCCTTCAAGCCATTGTCTTCAAGTACTTCCTCCATCCTGTCCTTCCAAGAAATCTAGTTTGAGTTTCCCTCGAGTACATACTCCAACCTCAAGCCATTGAAAGCCATTTTGATCTTGAATCAACTATAGCACCATGAAAGGTCTTTCTGCAAATTCAAATTCTATCCAATCACAAACTTAGCTTCTGCAATCCATCTTGCTCACGTCACGTTCCAGTCTCACGTTGAACCCATGCGATCACTTTTCCACGACTTACCAACGTTTCCACACTTCCCGAGATACTTGACTGCAGGATTTCCACATTGTAATTCACAGTGGATTATAGAAAGTACACACCTCCCGAGTTGCTAGGGTGCAGAAATATTTAAGGATTTCCACACTATAATGCACAGTAGCCTGTGGAAATGCATAGTATTTTCTATGTGCGAAAGAGTGAGTAGTAAACCGCCGCACCCTGCTAGAGGAGGGACCTCCGAAAATTTTGAAATTTACGCACCTCACTTCCATGCCTCTGATACCATGTAAAAATTTCAATACCAATTAAGTATTGCCTAGATTCTCTAGATCTAATAATTATTTGTCGCTTGTTAAATACATAATCGCTTCTACTAATATTCTTGCAGAATTTAAACCATGATCGCCAATGCAATATTAAGAAAAACAAAATCAATCAAACATAACAAAAATGTTTTATTGGGAAAGCGTAAAGATAAAAACCCCACTATCATATATTATGTATATAATGGATCATGAAACAATCTCATACAAAACTCTAATCCAAGAGATCTCAGTACAATACAATCATCTCACACTGTTATGCAAAAATCAACAAACACATGTGCCAATTCTCTCCCTCCAGACAACCTTCCTCTACACAAATCCCTTCAATGGATGAATCCTCTACACTAGGTTGCACATTTCTCATGGGCATATCCACTGTGTGTGTGATTGCATGAGTGCACTTCACTCAAATCACAACTGATAGCCAACCTGTCCCTTTCACCTGTTATCTCAACTGGGTCTCCACTAGATATGACATGCATGTAATTAGCAGTGGTAAATCTTTAGTTGCATGTGATATCACTGATTGCGAATTAATTAATAATTAATTCACTGAACTCTCACTAGTGTAAGTTTAGTTACAACTAGTACAACTGCGCTTAACTCACTTAACTGAGTTAAACTACTTTACAACTCACATAGCTACACTTATAACTCTATTACAAGTTCAAGTCACTTAGTTACAACTAATTTGACTTCCATGTCCCACCAGTCAACCTTTAAACTCGAATTTCCTATAGATAACTGATTTGTCATTGCAGTTAACTATTTCAAGTAATTATGAGATAATAGATTAATATTTATTTTCCAATTTATTTAAGGGAAAAATAAATTAGACACGCATTTCTTGTTGACTTTTCAACACAATTCACTAAAGAAAGAATTGATGAAACCAAAGGAAAGTGTTCACATTTTTTAAGAAGCCCAACAGGTCATTGAGAACTTAAGAACTCAACTAGAAGAAGCCAGAATGACCAAAGAAAATCTTGAATATCAAAAAGCAGTGTTTGGAAACCAACATAGTAGCACAGAAGGAAGAAGCAAAAATGAGAGAGAAGATATTGACAGATCATCTTAAGGAAAGAACTAACGATTAAAATCAACTTGAGGTAGAGTTTGGTCAAGAAGAGAAAGGACTTGAAGAAGAAATAATCATATTAAAAATTCATCTTGAAGAAGCAAAAAGAAGAGAAGAAGTCATGAAGTCTCTGATAATGAAGAAAGAAGAAGAGGTTGAGAAGCTTGAAGAAGAAGTTGTCACATTGAAAAGTAAAATCGTCAACCTCAATAAGAACGTTGAAGACATAGAAACATCTACATCACTTATAGAGAATGAAGAGAAGCACTCTATGTTGCTAGAAAAGAATAATGAAGAAAATAGAAAGAGTTATGCAGAAGTACTCAAAGGAAGGAATCATGGTCAACCATAATCTAAGAAAACTATTGAAGATACATCTTCAAGAAGACCATCCATGTTCAAGCCACAAAGAAGCTTCAATCATGATGATGATCAGTGAAGCAAAAAATTCAAAAGGACTACGCCACAAAGAAGATCATTCACTCCCAGGTATGAAAATTTATTTTATGGTCATTGTTTTTGTTGTACTAACTTTGGACATAAGGTTGCAGATTGCAGGGATTATAAAAAAAAAAATTCAAGGAAAAAGTGCCTATGTGGTTGCATGTAACATTGAGTGTTACAAATGTCATAACTATGGACACATAGCCAGTGATTGTAGAAGCATGGTCGATACTTCCATGAAATAGAATACTGATATCATATATAATATAGTATGGAGAAGAAAACAAATAGAATAGGTGAACAAAGACCAGGTACCAAATATCACAAGATTGGAAGTAAAACGAGATGAAGAAAATTTTATAGAGAAAAATAAAGATGTCAGATACAAAAAGGTTTAAAAAATAACTGAAAGAAAGGAAGGATAGGTAAATAAGGAACAAATTCAAGAGATTGTAGTTTCAGGCATTGTAGTGAAAGATGAATCCAAAGACAGAAAGAAAAAATTCGGAGCTCATAGAGATAATGAATCTACCGATGAAGATGATGATGAATACACATAAGAGAAGGAATTGTTCTTAGCCATCTATCTTAGAGACTGTTAATGGATTAATTGGTAAATGTGGACATAAACTAATCTCCCTAGATCCACCTAGATCTACAACAAAAGAAGAGATGACATAATGATTTCCCTAACCTCTAATCATTGAATCTACTATCAAACAAGAGATGAGTGACATACCGTTTAAATATCGCTTCCTTATATCTTTTTTGTCCTTGCTCCACTCCAGTGATTTTGTGATATTAGATATGCAAGGGAACAAAAACCAACCAAAGTGAAAGAAACAGTTGTATACCCAATGAAAAATTATGCATGTGATCAAGGAATCATACAATAAAACGAGAGTGGTTTTATGGGAAAGAAACATGTCACTTCATTATATTAAGTAAAAGTGGAAGATACAACCAAAAGCCTTGATGTTGTAAGGTCCCCTTTCAATGGCCCTCTGGTCCAACACACACACTTGCTCCAAAATTCCATGAAGAAGATTCACAATGACTTGATGAACCAAGATGAATCTCTCAAGCATGAACTGAAGTAGAATTCCTCACACAATTCTTAGCCTATTCAACCTTCATTAATCTTAGCCTTTTCCATGAGAAATCCCTATTTATATAGGGGAAGGAGAGATGGTTAAAGAGATTAGGATAATTCCACCAAATTAGAGAAGCGAGTAAGACCCCATCTATTCGAAAGCCACCTCATATTCTAGAAGATCCTCTTCTAGAACTTCCGTGAAGCTCGACCTTTTATTAGTCTTTTAGCATCACTGCACAGTAGGTATAGGACAACCTACGGTGACATCGCAAACCAGTTTCAGGGTAGAAGGCAACAATCATGCATCTCCGTACCCTTTGTATAGTGCAACCTGTGACGATCTTCTTTAATAGGGTTTTTGAGAAGAGAAAGCCAGTCACTTTTCTCATGAAGGAAATCTCTTTTGGGAACATGAACACATGTTGTAAAAGGATCACTGGGGTGAACAAAATAATTTGTAACAGAGACTCTGAAGTAATATGAATATTAGTCAGGAGGAGTCTATGCGATAGATGTGACAGACCAAAGAACCATCCTTCGATCAACTTGCAGAGTTTGAGAAGAAATATTCAGAGAAATCAGTTAGCAAAAGTATAGTTTGATAGATTAATCAAGACTTCATGATAATATAGTGATAAATGAGTCAACAATATGGACAGTTGCACAAGTAGAGTCTTGGACATTATGGACATAGATGGATTCGTAAGAACACTTAATAGGTTTGGACAGATATATGATAGTGGACGAGAGCATGGATTCATAGATTGGTTCAGAGAGTGGTTTAGAGACAAAGGAACATTATCATAATGGATGATAATTACAAGGAAATAGATAGAACAATGATAATGGATTCCAAATTGACTAATATGTTTTGGACACATGCACTATATAGATCAGTTCACATTCAAAACAGTGTTAGAAAAATAGGACCGCGGAGCAATAAAATAAAACAAATGTAGAAACAAAACACAGAAGACACACAATATTATAGAGACACAGATTTACGTGGTTCACCCAGTGTGGGCTACGTCCACCAGAGAAATTGCCAGGTCCTTCCTTTATTATTATCCAGCAAATGAAGGGATACAACCTACAGCAAATCCCGTTGTAACTTCCTCTTCTTTCTCTCACGGTCTCCTCTCTCAGAATACAATATTCACCATCAACCATAGCCGCAATACATTTCCCTCATAAAAGAGGGTTGCCTTCTAGTGCAAAAAACCCTAACATAATCTTTACCGTTAGATCTGCGACCTTATAATGAACGGTCCAGATTTACAATGAAATTACAATATACTTTTATAAGGCAATTTTTGCTTCGGGGACTTCACCCCCGAACCCCCGCTGGGGGCCCGCTTGCCCCCAGACCCCCCAGCCGGGGGGATAGGCCCCTCGGACCCCGTAGAGGGGGTACCCCCCCTCTGCACTCCCCCGCATGGAAGAGTGTACATACTTCTGGGGTGTAAATACTTCATGGGGTATAAACACGACTGAAAGCAAGGACCTCTGAATCAGGAAGATAATCAGTCTCCACAACCAACAATCTCCCACTTGGAGACTGATCTCAACAACTCCACCGCTACTGTATATGCTGGACTCTGAACCTTCTTGGACCTGACAAA